>SJYX01003459.1:126522-147494 GCA_006410675.1 Oreotragus oreotragus
TTTTTTTTTAATTTATTTTTTTACACGAACTCCCAAACCTGAACCCCCCTCCCACCTCCCACCCCACATCTTCCCTCCAGATCATCCCCATACACCAGCCCCAAGCATCCTGCATCCTGCATTGAACATAGACTGGAAATTTTAGAATCAGTTTTTCAATTTTCACAGAAAATTTGTTCAAATTTTAATCAGATTATAGATCAATTTGGGGAGAACTGGGAGTTTTTACAACATCAAATCATTATATCCATAACTCAGTTAGCTGTATTTCTTCATTTGTTTAGGTTTCTTTACTTTTTCTCCATCTTTTATAGTTTTCTGCAGAGTGTTCTCTTTCATTAGATTTATTCCTATTAGTTATTTGATATGTCCCAGTGCTATAAGGCAATGGTACCCCACTCCAGTATTTCTTGCCTGGAAAATCCCATGGGCAGAGGAGCCTTGTAGGCTGCAGTCCATGTTGTCTCGAAGAGTTGGACACGACTGAGTGACTTCACTTTCACTTTTCACTTTCCTGCATTGGAGAAGAAAATGGCAACCCCCTCCAGTGTTCTTGCCTGGAGAATCCCAGGGATGGCAGAGCCTGGTGGGCTGCCGTCTATGGGGTTGCACAGAGTCGGACACGACTGAAGTGACTTAGCAAGCAAACAAGCAATGCTATTTACAAAAACTTGTTTTCTCTTTTATGTATAGAAATACAATTTAGTATTTTATACATACCTTCCAGATGATAACCTTGTTGAATTTATTCTAATAATTTTTCTGTAGTCTTGTTTTTGAATTTTCTACAACAATCTTGTTGTGCAAATAGAGACAGTTTTATTTTTTCTATTTCAAACCCCAAATCTCAATCTCTCACTTTCTTTTTTTGGCCACACCATGTGGCCTGCAGGATCTCAGCTCCCTGACCAGGGATGGAGCCCTCACCCTCTGGATTGGGAGCATGGAGTCTTAACCATTGAATCTCTGGGAAAGTCTCCATCAAATCTCTCTCTCTCTTTTTTTATTTATAGTGTAATGTTGAGTAAAAGTGATAATAGTGGCCGTTCTTTCATTCTTGATCATCAATATTTTACCATTTTGAATAATGTTTTCTATGGACTATTTTTCTGAGTTGAATTTGTGGCCTTTTATTTATTTATTTGGCTATTTCAGTCCATATCCTGCCTGGGAGGAGATTGCTTAGATTTTTTATGTAATCAACTTTATATTTTAGAGCAGTTTTAGGTTCACAGCAAAATTGAGAGGAAGATGCAGAGACTTTCCATGTGCCCTATGTGTTCCCTCCCCGCCACGTATAGTCTCTCTCTATTATCAACATCCTGCACCATAGCAGTATATTTGTTACAACTGATGAACCTACACTGACATCATGTCATTATCATCCAGAGTCCGTAGTTCACATCGAGGCTCACTCTTGGTGCTGTACCTTCTAAAGATTTGGACAACGTTTTAATGATATATGTTTGCTATTACAGTGTCTTGAAGAGTACTTTTATTGCCCTGAAAATCCTCTGTGTTCTGACTCTTCATCCCTCTCCATGGGATTTTTAATGCTCTTTCTCAGATAAAGGAAGAGCTTTCTTTTTATTTCTTTGATTTTTTTTGAGAATTGAAATAAAGTCTGGTGTAGGGAAAAATTTTGTGATGTTCCACATTTTTTTAAAAAAAGGATGTATATTTGGCAGTTGTTGGGCTTAATGATCTGTATACATCCATTGGTCAATGTGTTAATTATGTTCAGTTTTTCTGTATTTTCTCATTTTTGTTTACTTTTTCTATTTTTTACTCATTGTATGTTTTTAAATTTTCCCTTACAGACTGTCAGTTCTTTGCCTTGTGTTTTGAGGCTTCTTGAATAGCTTATTTTCTTATTATGTTAAGACATTTTTGGTTGCTAGATTTCTTATTTGTTCTTTGAGTCTATTTTGACTGATAGTAACAGAGATATGGGCTTTCCACGTGGCTCAGTGGTGAAGAATCTGCTTGCCAATGCAGAAGACTCAGGTTTGATTTCTGGGTCAGGAATAACCCCTGGAGAAGGAAATGGTAACCCACACCAGTATTCTTGCCCGGAAAATCCCATGGACAGAGAATGCTGGCAGGCTACCGTCCATGGGGTCACAAGAGAGTCAGACACTACTTAGCGACTAAACAAATACTACAGTAGAGATACACCAGCCTTCTTTCCAGTTTCTCTTTTTCCCTGACATCTTTTGGGTTGATTATTTCCATGTTCATTTCCCCCCTCTATTGGTCTGCTTGTCTGCTCTTTTACTCTACATACTTTCAGTAGTTATACTATGGGTCACAACATACTTTCTTGGCTATAGAAATTAATAATCCTACTTTTTCTCTTGGAAAATGCAAGAAAGAATCTTAGAACTCTCTATTTCTGTTTACCCTATCTCAACTTCTCCTCCCTTTTTTTTAAATTAAAACTTTTATTTTATATTGGAATACAGCTGATTAATGATGCTGTGATAGTTTCAGAGGCAGAGCAGAGTGACTTAGCCATACATAACATGTATCCATTCTCCTGCAAACCCCCCTCCCATCCGGACATTGTACACTGTCTCAGCTTCTAAGCTATTTTGCTCCGTATTTTATTTCAATGTATATTTAAAACCCTATTGTGCATTTTAATATATTAATATATAATAAATTATTCTTAATCATTAATCATTATAAATTTATATGATATTACATGCTAATATTGTTGTTGTGCAGTCACTCAGTCATGTCCGACTCTTTGCAGCCTCATGAACTGCAGAATACCAGGCTTTCCTGTCCTTTACTANATTTAAAACCCTATTGTGCATTTTAATATATTAATATATAATAAATTATTCTTAATCATTAATCATTATAAATTTATATGATATTACATGCTAATATTGTTGTTGTGCAGTCACTCAGTCATGTCCGACTCTTTGCAGCCTCATGAACTGCAGAATACCAGGCTTTCCTGTCCTTTACTATCTCCTGGAGTTTGCTCAAACTCATGTCCATTGAGTCAGTGATGCCATCCAGCCATCTCATCCTCTGTCGCCTCCTTCTTCTCTTGCCCTCAATCATTCCCAGCATCAGGGTCTTTTCCAATGAGTTAGCTCTTCATATCAGGTAGCCAAAGTATTGGAGCTTCAGCATCAGTCTTTCCAATGAATATTCATGGTTGATTTCCTTTCGGATTGACTGGTTTGATCTGCTTGCTGTCCAAGGGACTCTCAAAAGTCTCCTCAGACACCACAGTTTGAAATCATCAGTTCTTTGGTGCTTAGCCTTCTTTATGGTCCAACTCTTACATCTGTACATGACTATTGGAAATACCACAGCTTTGACTACATGGACTTCTGCCGACAAAGTCATGTCTCTGCTTTTTAATATGCTGTCTAGGTTTGTCATAGCTGTTCTTCCAAGGATCAAGTGTCTTTTAATTTTGTGGCTGCAGTCACCATCTGCAGTGATCTTGGAGCCCAAGAAAATGAAATTAGATACATTTCCACTTTTCCCCCATCTATTTGCCATGAAATGATAGGATTGGATGCCATTATCTTTGTATTTTGAATGTTGAGTTTTAAGCCATCTTTTTCACTCTCCTCTTTCACCTTCACCAAGAGGCTCTTTAGTTCCTCTTAACTTTCTGCCATTAAGGTGTTATCCTCTGCCTATCTGAGGTTATTAATATTTCTCCTGGCAATCTTTCTTTTAAATTTATTTTTTAATTGAAGGATAATTCCTGCTGCTGCTGCTGCAAAGTTGCTTCAGTCGTGTTCGACCCTGTGCAACCCATAGACAGCAGCCCACCAGGCTCCCCCGTCTCTGGGATTCTCCAGGCAAAAACACTGGAGTGGGTTGCCATTTTCTTCTGCAATGCATGAAAGTGAAAAGTGAAAGTGAAGTCCCTCAGTGGTGTCTGACTCTTAGCAACCCCATGGACTACAGCCTACCAGGCTCTTCCATCCATGGGATTTTCCAAGCAAGAGTACTGGAGTGGGTTGCCATTGCCTTCTCCGGAAGGATAATTGCTTTACAGAATTTTATTGTTTTCTGTCAAACATCAAGATGAATCCTGACAATCTTGATTCCAGCTTGTGAGTCATCCAGCCTGACATTTCGTATGATAGGCTCTGCATAGAAGTTAAATAAGCAGGGTGACAATATACAGCCTTGATGTACTCCTTTTCCAATTTGGAACCAGTCCATTGTGGTTCTAACTGTTGCTTCTTGACCTACATATAGGTTTCTTAAGAGGCAGATAATGTGGTCTGGTATTTCCATTAAAAAAAAAATATTCTACAGTTTGTTGTGATCCACACAGTCAAAGGCTTTAGCATAGTCACTGAAGCAGAGTAAATATTTTTTTGGAATTCCTTTGCTTTTTATATGATCCAACGAATGTTGACAATTTGATCTCTGGTTCTTCTGCCTTTTCCCCAAGAAAAAGAAATGCAAGAAGGAAAAGTGGTTGCCTGAGGAGGCTTTACAAATACTTGAGAAAAGAAGAGAAGCAAAAGGCAAAGGAGAAATGGAAAGATATACCTAACTGAATGGAGAGTTCCAGAGAACAGCAAGGAGAGATAAAAAAATATTGCCACTTTGGAGTCATCATGCCATTAGCTCCTGGCTTCCCTGGATTTTTTTTTTTTTTAATTGGGGTATAATTGCTTTACAATGTTGTGTTAGTTTCTGCTGTACAACAAAGTAAATCAGCTGTATGTATACATATACCCCCTTCCTCTTGAGCATCCCTCCCTCCCCCATCCCAGTCCACTAGGTCATCACAGAGCACCGAGCTGAGCTCCCTGTGCTAGACAGCAGGTTCCACTAGCTATCTGTTTTACGCATGGTTACATATATATATGTGTATATGTCAATGCTATACTCGCAATTCATCCCACCCTCCCCTTCCCCCACTGTGTCTGCATGTCTGTTCTCTACATCTGCATCTCTATTCCTGCCCTGCAAGTAGGTTCATCTGTACCTAGTTTGTGTTAAAGGCGGGCAGATGCAGGTCTGTACCACATCTTTCGAGGTTACTTGATCTTTCTTGACCTGCTCCAGCTGCTTTTAAGACTTTCTCTGTTGCTGGTTTTCAGTGCATTCCTGTGACATGCCTACATGTGGTTTTCTTCTTATTTATCCTGCTTAGGGTTCATTGAGCTTTTTAAATTTCAGTTTTGTCAGCTTTTTCAAATATTGTCAATGATCTCTTCTGAGCATTTCTATTCCCTTTCCTCTCTCTCTAGCATAACAGTTAAGCCCAGGTTAGACTGAATCCCCGTGTCTCATTCTTTCCTCCATCTTTCTCATCCTTTTGTTTCCTCTATCCATCATTCTGACTTTCTTCTGTTTTTTTCCAGTTCACTAATTCTTTCTACCTGTTTCCAATACCAATTCAGTTACTTCCTTTTTCAGTTTGGTACCCTTTTATAGTTTCCATTTCTCTGCCAAAATTCTTCACCTCATTCCATTTCTCTCTCCGTATTGAGCAAACTTGTTATGGTCCGTATCTGATGCTGGACTTATCCGGATTACCTGCGGTTCTCTTTCTATGATCTCTTTTCCTTGCTTTTTGAACGTGTTGTCTTTATGATGTCTGTTATTTTTCTCAAACCTACAGAAAAGCTGCAAGAATAGTACAGAGAACTTTTCCCTCACACTCCATTTGGGAGTATGTAGCAGACATCAGCCCACCAGGCTCCCCCATCCCTGGGATTCTCTAGGCAAGAATAGTGGAGTGGCAAGCCTGGTGGGCTGCCATCTATGGGGTCGCACAGAGTCAGACACGACTGAAGCAACTTAGCAGCAGCAGACATCATGCTCCATCACTCCCAAATATTTTAGAGTGCACTTCCTACATGTCAAGGATATTCTCATTGAATCATAGTATAGCCATAAAGCACCTGGAATTAACATTGATCCATCATTACCATATACTCTATAGACAGCACTCAAGTTTTATTAGAATGACTGTGTCCAGGTTGCATTTGGTGGCCTCACCACTTCAGTTGCTTTCCCTCTGGAATAATTCATCAGGTTTTCCTTTTGAAGATTGTTATCGTTATTCAGTTGCTAAGTCGCGTCCAACTCTCTGCAGCCCCGTGGACTACAGCGTGCCAGTGTCCCCTGCCCTTCACTGTCTCCTGGAGTTTTCTCAGCTTCATGTCCGTTGGGTTGGTGATGCTGTCCAGCCATCTCGCCCTCTGCGTTCCCCTTCTCCTCTTGCCTTCAGTCTTTGCCAGCATCAGAGTCTTTTCTAATGAGTCAGCTCTTCACATCCCGAAGCTCTTAGCATTGGAACTTCAGCTTCAGCATCAGTCTTTCCAGTGAATATTCACAGTTGATTTCCTTTAGGATTGACTGGTTTGAAGATTACAGGGCAGTTTCTCATTTTATCTGATTTCCTCATGTTTAGATTCATGTGATATTGTTGGAATTATTGCAGGTGTGATGCTGAGTTTGTCCATCACATCCTCTTGAATGGTACGTGATTTTGATTTACTAAGGATGTGAACTTTGGTTACTTGATTAAGATGATTTCGTAATTAGATTTTTCCCAACATAAGGCCCCTCCTTTTTTTTCTCTTTGCAAGTAATAAATGTGTTATGGGGACATAGTTTGAGACTATAAGCCTATTGTTTTGCATCAAATTTTTATCCACTAGTTTTTGCAGTCATTAATGTTACTTTCCTAAATTATAGCTATGAATGTCTGTCAAATGGCACTTTTCAAATTACATCATCTTGAATACATTTATTGGTTGCTATTCTGCCATAAAGAAGAGCTTTCTCTTTTACCTCTCTCTCTATAAATGTATTTGTGTAAGTGTGTATTTGTTTATCCATTCATCCATCTGTTTATCTGTATGGACTCTTAGATTTCTGTGCAGTGGAGTTAACTTCATTATTGTCTTTTTTTTAATGCTCAAATTATCCTTATCTCCATTCTCTCGCTGGCCAGTGAGAACCCCTTTAAACTGACTTATGTTTCTTTTTCGAATCTTTCCATCCATCTTTGAGCTTTTCCTTAAATTCTAGATGAACACGATGTCAAACTTTTCTATGTTTTCCTTGCCCCAGCCCTGGAAGCACCCAGCCCTGATATTTTATAGGGAAGAATGATGTTTAGAGACTACATCTTGGTTTTTATGAAGTGTCACTGCTCCCAGGCCTATCTAGTGAACAGAATTAAGGAATATAGCATATATATAAACTGACGTACTACATATATGCACACATCTAAATCTAGATTTATCTGTTTTTATATACATATGTATATGTGTGTGTGTATATACATATACTTATATATATATATTATGTATTGTTGTTCAGTCACTAAGTCATGTCTGACTGTTTATAACCCCATGGACTGTAGCATGCCAGACTTCCCTGTCTTCCACTATCTCCTGAAGTTTGCTCAGATTCATGTCCATTGAACTGATGATGCCATCCAACCATTGCATCCTCTGTGGCCCCCTTTTCTTTTGTGTGTGTACTAAGTTGCTTCAGTCGTGTCTGACTCTTTGTGACGCTATGGACTGTAGCCCGCCAGGCTCCTCTGTCCACGGGATTCTCCAGGCATGAATACTGAAGTGGGTTGCCATGCCCTGCTCCAGGGGATTGTCCTGACTCAGGGACCAAACCTGCATCTCCTGCATTGCAGGCCAATTCTTTACCCAATGAGCTACCTGGGAAACCCTTTCCTTCTTTGTGTGTGTGCTCAATCGCTCAGTTGTGTCCAACTCATTGTGATCCCATGGACTGCCAGGCTCCTCTGTCTATGAAATTTTCCAGGAAAGAATACTGGAGTGGGTTGTCATTTCCTGCTCCAGGGAATCTTTCCAATCCAGGGATCGAACCTGTGTCTCTTGCGTCTCCTACATTAGCAGGTAGATTCTTTACCACTGTGCTACCTGGGAAGTCCCCTCTTCCTTTACACACACACACACACACACACTCACATGTATAATAGTATTACTCATGAATTAATACTAATACTTACAATTTCTATCTAACAGCATAAATTGTATTCTAACTTTCCCCTCTTCTTTAACAGGGAAATCAGACTCCAGTTGTCTTCAATGTGTTTACTTATTTGTTCGCTCTCCTCCCCCTGCCCCACATGTGACCAGTCTTTTGTTGCTGCTGCTGCTCTGTGTGGATGCCTTCCTCACCTCACTTGGCCACTGACCGTCCTGCCCTCTCTCCTTACCCCACAAAGGCTCCCTCATCTTGCTTGGGCTCTGACTCAGCATTGAGCTCCACCCCCTACACCTTGGCATGGATTTCTTTCTTTCTGTCTTGCCCTGTCTTTTGAATTGAATGGAATTATTCAGAAAGGAAAGAAGGGGAAATAGATACCTGGTTATTTTTGATTTAGCACTAGAAAGTATATATGAAATTATAGAAATAAGATAAGACCTCGAGTTGATGGTAATGATGGTATTGTTCCAGCAAAACATTATTTACTTCTATAGGTTCTGTCACAACAGAATTAAGGGACTCTCTTATCTCTTTCTGGACCAGATTTAGTCATCAGTGACTTCCATAGAAAAAGAAAAGATCATCCTTTGACATGAGTCTGTTCAGAAATTTAAGTTCCCTTTGAGCCAATTACTATTTTATTCTTTGCCACCATTTAGATTACTAGGATAACTTAGTACTGCATCAAAGCATGATTGTATAATGGGTGTTAGTAAGAACTCAGGATCCTCATACATTCCTGGTAGGAATGTAAACTGGTATGTCCACTTTGGAAAACAGGCTGGCAATTCCTCAAATGATTCAATATTGTTGTTCAGTCACTAAGTTGTGTCCAGCTCTTTGCAGCCTCGTGGACTGCAGCACACCAAGCTCCTCTGTCCTCCACTATCTCCTGGAGTTTGCTCAAATTCATGTCCACCGAGTCAGTGATGCTCTCTAACTGTCTCATCCTCTGCTGCCCCCTTCTCCTTTTGCCTTCAATCTTCCCAGCATCAGGGTCTTTTCAAATGATTCAGCTTTTTGCATCAAGTGGCCAAAGTATTGGAGCTTCAGTTCCAGCATCATCCCTTCCAATGAATGTATTTCCTTTAGAAGTGATTAGTTTGATCTCCTTTCAGGCCTAGAGACTCTCGGGGATCTTTGAAAGCATCAGTTCTTTGGTGCTAGCCTTCCTTATGGTTCATCTCTCACATCCATACATTAATATGAGAAAAAACACAGCTTTGACTATAGGACCTTTGTTGGCAATGTGAAGTCTGTGCTTTTTTCCAACATGTTAGCATGTGTCTCAGCAGTTCTACTTCTAGTTATATACCTATCAGGAATGAAAACATGTGTCCGTACCAAAGGTTGTACACAGTGTTTATAGCAGCAGTTTCATAATGGCCAAAATGTAGACATAACTCAAATGTAATTCAGTAGATGAATGAGTAAATAAAATGTGGTATATCCATACAGTGGAATATTATTCAGCCATAAGAAGGAATGAAGTATTGATACATATTACAACTTCAGTGAACCTAAAAGCAGTACATTAAGTGAAGGATGTAGACTTTTGATGCAGAAGTCTACATATTCTATGATTCTGTTCATGTCTCTAGAATAGGGAAATTTATAGAGATAGAAAGGTTAGTGGTGACTTATGATGAAGGGAAGCAGTTGTGCAGAGGGTGATAGCTAAAATGTCTGTATTTTTTTGAGATCATGAAATTATTCTAACCCTGACTGTGTCAATGGTTGTACATCTTTGTACATATATGGATACCAGTGAATTGTACACTTTAAATGGGTGAATTATATGGTACATGAATTATAACCCAGTCAAGCAGTTTAAAAATTTTATAAAAGGAAAAACATTTATTGTGACTTGCTAGGAACTTGTGTCAAATGGAGACCTTTGAGAGCCAACAGCACAGCTTTTCAATGAAATAGAGAGTAGTTACTGCAAAGCAGAGAACCAGTAGAACGGTTTATCTTATAGATTACCTATTAATGTCTATATTTTCTGGCTGTGTAATCTTGGGCAGAGTACTTGAATTTTCATAAGACCAAATTTCCTCCTCTGGGATGGGGACATGCTGGTATCTGTTATTAGACCGTCTATGGAGCTCATATTAATAATATGATGGCTCATGTCATGTAGCACATTCTACTTAATGGTATTTTGCTACGAGACATGAAGCATCCTAAAACAAGTATCTCTGAGCTCAGTGTCATGTTTTCCTAAATTGTCCTTCCCTTAAAAAATTATCTATTTATTTATTTTATGGCACGGGCTTTCTTCAAGTTGGGGCAAGCGGTGTTCCCTCTCGAGTTGCGGTGCGTGGGCTTCTCATTGTAGCGGCTGCTTTGGCTGCAGAGTACAGGCTCTAGGAACGTAGGTTCAGTAGTTGTGGCACATGGGCTCAGTTTCCCCAAGACATGTGGAATTTTTCTGAACCAGGGACTGAACCCATGTCCCCTGCTTTGGCAGGCAGGTTCTCAAGCACTGAACCACAAGGAAAGTTCTGCCCTTCCTTTCTATACTGGTTGGCTGTGGTACTCTGGAGCTTTTGGGAGCTGTGGGTAATAACAACTGATGGGTTGACCCTGATTTGTCAGAGAATTGGTTCCTAACTCCCCTGAGACTATGAGTCTGAGCAAAGTCAGGGAGTCCTCCGAGGGAGGACAATTTAAAGTCTGTAGAATTGGAAAGGTGCCAGGGGAAATCTTAAGAATATCGATAGGACCATTGATTTGAAGCAGAGCAAATTTATATCCTTCCTAATCTTAAGAGCTCTCAGCTTTGAAACCTTTCCAGTATAACATGGCATTTAAACTAGTTTTGCCCAGATGACTTGTTTGTGCCAAAATCCCCTCCCCCAACCCAAATCTCTTCCTTTTCCTGCTGGCAATTCCACATCTCTTCTTAGATACCTCTGCAGTACTCCCTCCCATAAGGATTTCCCTGAGGGTATCTGTATGTGATGGCAAGACCTTTCCTGACCCGTACTTCACAGTGGGGTATGTTCCCACATGGATGGTTAATTATTCTTTGTGTTTATCACATGCACGGAGATTCTGAGTGGTTTCTCACACTGTCTCCTCCTGCCTCCCCCTCCACCCCCCATGAGTTTCTTTTATTCCATCTTCCTGTGCTGGCATAGTGTCAGGTGTCAAAGAGATATTAAATAAATGATCTTTATCAGCACAGGGGTAACAAAAGTCCTTAAGTCAGTTACTGTCTTCTCTAGGCTTACTTGCTTTTGACTTTTATCTTTGGAGGTGTTTCTGGTACTTGAGCACATCTCTGTGAAGAAGAATGGGCTTATATTGTCAATGACCACAGACCAGGGCTGAGCAGCAGGAGCGCATGCATTTCACGTAAAGGGGGACCTGCTGTTCCAGTTTATTCCCAGCATGAGACACACAGGCTCAACAGCAGCAAATCGGGCTTCTTTTTTTTTTTTAATTATGTATTCAGTTTAGGCTGTGCTGGGTCTTTGTTGCTGTGTGGGCTTTCCTCCAGGTGCGGCTGTCAAGGGCTCCTCTTTATTGTGGTGCTCACTGTGGCTTCTCTTGTTGCAGGGCATGGGCTCTAGGGCTGCAGGCCTCAGTAGTTACAGTTCATGGGCTCAGTAGTTGTGCAAGGCTTAGCTGCCCTGAGGCATGTGGAACCTTCCTGGACCAGGCATTGAACCCATGTACCCTGAACTGGCAGACAGATTCTTAACTGCTGGACCACAAGGGAAGTCCTAAGTCTGACTTCTGAAAAAATTGAAATCTAGACGTCTTAAAATGTTGACCAGCAACTCTAAAATGTTAGCATTGACAACATAGTATGGGGGAATGAACAGGGCAGGAGAGAGCCCAGGAATAGACTCATGTAAATGGAAATTTGATAGATAATGATAGTGATGTGGCAGCAGGGAAAAGATGGGGTAGGAAAAGATGTTTGGGGGATACTGTTCACAATCTTGACAAAAACTGAAACGTATTTTACCTTATACCAGATATAAATGCACTCTCCAGATAGACAAGGACTGAAGGCAATGGCACCCCACCCCAGTACTCTTTTTTTTTTTTTTTTTTCTTGCCACCCCAGTACTCTTGCCTGGAAAATCCAATGGATGGAGTAGCCTGGTGGGCTGCAGTCCATGGGGTCGCTAACAGTTGGACAGACTGAGCGACTTCACTTTCACTTTTCTCTTTCATGCATTGGAGAAGGAAATGGCAACCCACTCCAGTATTCTTGCCTGGAGAATCCCAGGGATTGGGGAGCCTGGTGGGCTGCCATCTATGGGGTCACACAGAGTCGGACACGACTGAAGTGACTTAGCAGCAGCAGCAGCAAATGTAAAAGATATAGCCATAAAGGAGGCTGACTTCACAGCCCAGAAGAAGGGAAGGATATTTTAAGCAAGGCCTTCAAAGCAGATAAGCCAGAAGAGCCATGGTTCTGACCATATTAAAATGAAGCATTTCTCAATAAGAAAAGACACCATGGTCAAAGTTAACAGTTGGGCAAAGATATTGGCAAAGTTTAAATGGATATCTAGCAAAGTGAGGGAACCTACTGTGCAAATCCATAAGAAAGTCAAATATAGAAAAACAACTAGAAAAATGAGCAAAGGCTGTGAACAGGCAATTTCCTGAAGAGGAAGCCTCTGGTTAATAAGCTTTCCATAAGTGCACAGTTTACTAATAATTAAGGAAATCAAGTCAAATCAATGAACTGTAACTTTATACCCATTAGATCACCCAACTTCCTACTACTTGCCAGCAACAGTTATGGGCAAAGGTGTGGGGAAGTAGGAACCCATGTGTAGTCCCAGTGAGCATGTGAACCGGCAGAACCATCCTGGAGTAGTACTTGGCAGCAATGACTGAAATCAAATTCGTATGTATCTTTGAGTAAGTCCATTCCTGGGTATGAAACCAGGGAGGTTCTTGCACAGATCCCTCCCTCCCAGTTTATGCCCCTTATCCTGGTATAATTAGGAAGAGCGGTTCCATCCATGCACTGTCAGTGTTCTGATTTGCATGATGTATTGATGTCTAACCATTAGGTGGCATCATTACTGTGTTGGCCACAGTTACAGGGCATAGGAGACAACTCAGGTACCTGGAACTAAGGGAGCAGACAGAAGAAAATGTGTGGAATTTAGTATATTAAACACTATGTTGCAGTGAGAAGGGAGGTTCAGAGAAGGGAAAGGAAAAGCGTGGTTTTCCAAACAAAGGGCAGGTTGAATTAGTATGTAAAGGGTTACCTTGGATTTTTAAAAAAATATTATTTTTAAAGAACAGTTTTAGGTTCACAGAAAAATTAAGAACAAGGTACAGAAATTGCCCATATATCCCCTCACTTCACATATGCACAGCCTCCCCACATAATCAACACCCACCCCCCCCTACCCTGACCAGAGTGGTACATTTGTTACAGTTAATGCACCTATACTGATACATCATCAACTGATAAATCAAAGTTTTTAGTTTCCATTAGGGTTCACTCTTGTTGTACCTTCTGTGGATTTGAATAAATATATAAAGACATGTGGGGCTTCCCTGGTGGTTCAGTGGTAAAAAAATCTGCCTGCCAGTGTAGGAGACATGAGTTCCATCTCTGGTCCAGGGAGATCCCTTGGAGAAGGAAATGGCAACTCACTCCAGTATGGGGTCACAAAGAGTTAAACACCACTTAGCGACTGAATACCACTTGGCTTCCCTCATAGCTCAGTTGGTAAGAATCCACCTGCAGTACAGGAGACCCTGGTTCAATTCCTGTGTCGGGAAGATCCCCTAGGAAGGGATAGGCTACCCACTCCATTATTCTTGGGCTTCCCTTGTGGCTCAGCCAGTAAAGAATTTGCCTGCAATGTGGGAGACCTGGGTTCAATTCCTGGGTTGGGAGGATCCACTGGAAAAGGGAAAGGCTACCCACTCCAGTAATCTGGCCCGGAGAATTCCATGGTCTGTTTAGTCTATGGGGTCACAAAGAGTCGGACAGGACTGAGTGCCTTTCACTAGCAACTGAACAATAACAACAACACAATGACACGCATCCCTCACTAGGGTATTACAGAATTTTTACTGCCCTAAAAATCCTCTGTGCGCCCCGCATGCACCCTCCCCTCCCAGTTCAGCTTGGAGTTTTTTTTTTTTCTGGTGGTGGCATAGTATCCCATTGCTCAGATGCATTGAAACTTCCATAGCCATCCAGAGTTGCGAAGGCAACCCATTTCACATCCTGTGTGTGGTTTCTGCAGTTATCAAGTGATCCAGTCTTCTGACCTTAGTCCTTGGTTGTCTTACACCTGAGTGGTCAGAGAGAATGTTCTCTGATGTCTTATACTTTCATGAGCAGGAGAAGAACCTTTTCTGTGTGAGAAAGGGGATCCTCAATGGTTCAAGCTGCTGTAAATCATAAACATGAAGTAGGCTTCATTTTACTCCTTATTTCAAGGCTTCTTCTGCCTTGCCTTAACCATGCCAGGTTATGTTCCAACATCAAGGAGTGGTGCATCTTTGGTGACAGAGGGTTCTGATGGGAAAGGCTTCTGTGTGAGAGCCTTTCTGGAACTCTGGAACTTTGCTGTTCTGTTCTTGAGATACAGAAAGTAAGCAACGTCTGAACCAAAATCCTCCCGGGGAGAAACACGGGTGCTTTGACTGTTGGTGCTTTGTCAGTCTCTCCCTCCTGCAGGAGTGGTGCTGCCAGCGCCCTGCCCGGGCTGCAGCCAGAGCCCCAGTGGAAGCACCCAGAATGCTGGCTGGAGATGTTGCTGCGTCTCACAAGTTAGCAGCTTTGTGATCAGCAGATGGGATAGCAGGATAAAGACACAACATCCTCGGAACCAGCTGTTGTAACCATGGGAAAAGTATTTCTCCCTGCCTTTCCCCAGAGAAACTGCCCTTGGGGGTCGGGGCAGGGGACTGGACTGGTGGCTCTCTGCACAGAATAGGCCTGGTTTGGCAAAGATGAAGCACCCAGACCATTTCTGTGTCGCTGGAGTGACATGGGGGATGGATGGCATTTTCCCTCTCTTCTCTTCTTGATCTTTGGATTTTATTGCTGGCATTGTCTTCTGTTCTGTTCTGGTTCTTCCTGGGCTGTGGGCACGAAGAGGTTACAGCGGCCGAGAGCCTCTGGGCTGAGTTAGCACTTCCCTCTGCATCCACAAATCTCTCCAAGTAACGGGCATGGAAAGCGGGTGGCGGGCTGGGCAGGGGGAAGGCCGGCTGCCGTAGGTGGGACCAGGCTCCTTAACCACGTCTCATTCCCCTCCCCACAGCCCGGCGAGGAGGGGGACGAGGAAGGGAACAGCATCCGTCTGGAGTGAAGGATGAGCCGCGGGCACGTCGTCGGTGGTCCAGAGCTGCAGAGTGCCCGCGCTGCGCCCGCCTCCCGCGCGCTCCTCGTCTGCGTCTGGCCGCCCGCCCCGCGGCGCGTGGACCCGGGACAGCCGCGCTCGGGCTGCGGGAGGACGAAGACCAGGGCCGGAGCCGCAGGAGCCGCGGGCCTGCGAGGCCGGGTCCCCAGGGAGCCTGGGGCAGCCTCGCTTGCGCCCTCCCTCCTGGCAGGGGCCGCCGCGGAGCCTGCCGAGCGTTTCCTGCAGCAGCCGGCGCCGGGACGCGGCCGGGGCCGAGCTCTCCTCGGTGGCCCCCGGGCTGAGCGGCTCCCCGGACCCGGCCTCTGCCAGGTGACTCAGTCACTCCGGCCCAGAGGAGGCAACTTCTGCGGAGGGAAAACTTAGATTCTGCTTTAGCATCTAACTCCTTTCGCTGTGCAAGCTCTGCGGAACCCCAGAGGGTGTCATTTTGCACTTGACCGGTATTTGAGAAAAACTGCAGGGACTCGGCGGCGGCGAGAGGAAGAACCTTGTAAACTTTGGGGGCGCGGACATTTTCTTGGAAGTGACAAGTCGCCCCTGACCTACAGTTCTGGGCCAGTGACGTCATCCTCGGCTCAGCGGCTCTGAAGGGTCTGGACGCAGCCAGCGGACCAACACCAAAGCCCCCAGGCGAGCCATGGAATCCACGCTGGCAACATCCAGTTCCGCAGCCGGCCCGGTCACCTTCTCCCACGTCTTCGGTCAGCAGTGCCAACTTATGGAAGCAGGTAGGAAGCGTGTCCTGGGGGCAGTGGGCGCTCCCCAGGGGCCCCAGGGCTGGAGGCCCATGTGTCTCTCACCTGTGCTGTGCTGTAATTTGGAATGTGAGGTTCAGCCAGCTAGTGACATGCTTGCCAGGCACGTCCACTTTAAAGTTTCTAGGACGTGCCAGGGGACTGAACTGCTGCCTGCACAGGGCAAGCGAGGCACCCTTTGATCTCACCACCTCTTTTCTTTGTGGCCACCTGGAGGCTGTGGGAGGGTGCGTCAGGAGGGGTCTGATGACACAGGGGCTGTGGTAACATTTGGGGGCAGGTGCCGGTCCTAGACAATATAGTTGTCTTTCTGTCCTCTTGTCTCTTTGCTGCTAAACCTCTCTGCCACTAAGTGTGGTGGTTAAGCCATGGCATTCTGAGCACCACTGGAGTAACTTAGGTACTCCTAAGAGGGCCTGCCCCGAGCAGCGTCTCCCAGCCCTGGGCTCCACTGTAGGCATTCCTCTCTAGCCTTGGCTCTTCATAGAAACCTCACCTTTCTTGCAGAATGGAAAACTTGGTGTGGGCTGCAGCCTTACCCTGTGCCAGCCATCTTGCCAGTTCGTGCAGTCGGCTGCAAAGAAAACCGGAGTAGAGGGAATAGCTTGGTGCAAATGGTCACTGTGGTGGAACCCACAGGCTGGTGCTTGATCCATGATTTCAATTATGTTGGAGTCATAAGACATAGGCTGCCTGCTTTCTCGGAGTTCATTCCTGCTATTGGGAAAAGGGCCATGTGTTTCCTCAGTGGTTTCCTGGGTATGAAAGTGTTAATCGTGCATTTGTGCTGTGAACCTCTGGAAGGTGGTGAGGAGAGCACTGCATTTAGGAGTCTGGGGCTTGAGTCGGTGTTGGTAGTGGCAGAATCTTGGAAATGGCAGACGTTACCCTTACCCCTTCCCTTGGGAATCTGCCTCCAGCTGCAAAACAAGAGAACTGGACTTGAGCTGCCTGGTCCCTCCAGGCCTTAGATTCTGTGAACTCAGAGGAGACCGGTGCAATGGAGAAAGTGAACTTGACCAGTGTTCAAGGATAGGATATATTTGCACAAGGTGGAAGCTCATAGACTAAGTGAATGAGGGCTCTGGGGTGGACTGCCTGGCTTTGAGTCCTAGCTTCACCTGGTAGAAGCTGTGTGACCTCAGGCATGTTACCTAGCTTCTCTGTACCTATAAAGTGGGGATAGTAGGCATTGCCTCACAGAGTCATTGCAGAGATTCAACATGTTAATACACACACGGAAAGCCTTAGGACAGAGCCTGGTGCCTAGTCAGCACAGTTTTAGTGTCAAGTGTATTTTAATGTTTCTAGGAGGTGTGGGGGTTTCCCAGGTGGTACTTGCTAGTGGTAAAGAACCCGCCTGCCAATGCAGGAGATGTAAGAGACTTGGGTTCAATCCCTGGGTCAGGACGATCCCTTGGAAGAAGGCATGGTAACCCACTTCAGAATTCTTGCCTGGAGAATCCCATGACAGAGGAGCCTGGTGGGGTACAGTCCATAGGATTGGAAAGAGTCGGACATGACTGAAGCGACTTAGCACACACAGGAGACATGGAGGGCTCTGGGCAGGCATCCTTCCAGGGCCTAGTCAAGGCATATCTGTTTGCTGAAAGCATAGCTGCCCATGGTTACAGAAGATCAAAGTGCTGATCACCACCCCCAGCCCATGGCAGTTTAATTCTGGTTTGTCTCCCACTCTATATACTTGAGGAATATTTGACCTGCAATAGCTTAAGTGCCTTTACTGCTGTTATACATAAGAAGGAGGACTGGAGGTTTTCCTGAAGCTTCACACACCTTTCTGCTTCTCTGGAGTTATTGTGGGAAGGCAGATGATAGATTTCTAGAAGACCTCAGCGCCGTCCCCTGTGGCTTTATCCTTTAAGCTTTTGGAGGTATCCAAGCCTAAATCAGGTCATGGAATTCTCTGTTTCCTTAAAAGAAATCCTTTACGTCAAGCAAGCAGTACAACATGGAATAATAACGACCAGCAGTCTCAAGGGAGAGCTCTTTCCCTGAAGACAGGCAAGGAGGAATAATTAACCTCCAAGTCAAAAGCCCTCACTCAGTTAGGTGAAGGGGGTTGAGAGCAAACACTGAGATGTCTCCAAGCAAGGCATTTGTAGTCCTGTAGGTATCACAAATGAGATCTTAAATGAATGTGAAAATGATTCCATGACTCCAGGGGCTCACAGGGGCTCTGTTCATCACATGTGTTCTCGAGCGAGAGACACACATATTCACTGAGTACCTACTGTGTGCTTCCTCTGCACAGTGCCAGGAACCATCGAGTTTGAAGAGTAAGTTACAGACTTTATGTGAGTAGATGATGATCTAGTTAGTGGTAAATGTAAAAGCATATTGAAGAAAAGAGAATTATGTAGATTGTGACTTTTAAATGTTTCTGTTTCTGAACAAACGTTCCTATATAAACTCTCTTAATTTTCAAAAATCTTAACCAGGTCATGTGAAAGGGCGCAGGCCTGAGAATTTGGCTCAGACATGTGCTTTCTTCCTGGCACTTTTGATGGTACATGGTGTCTTGGTTTTCTCATATCCTACGCCATTGCACCATACACACATCTTTGTTGCTTCAGGAAGCATTTAGAGTGGATGTGAAAGTCCTAGGAAGAACAGAGTTGCCACTGTGTGTCCAGATATCCATCGCACCTGATCATAGTAGGGAAGTTCACACCTGCTTCCTCTTCGTGGCCACCTTGCAGGGAGATGCGTATTTCCTACTTAATGGGTGAAGTTTAGATGTTGGCAAAGGTGGGATTTAACCTTAGCCCACCCCAAAGCTTGTACCTCAAAAAGGCAATCCTGTGGCTTCTGCAAAGAGTTTTTTTTCCTTTTAACTATGTCTGTATTTCTGAAGGATTTGGAGGAGAGAGTAGCATTTCGAGTCTTTCATGGGCTTTGATGCTGTTGCTCACCCTTCCCGTCTCCATGGTCCCACACCCCACTTCAGAATGGGTCCTACTATGACATTCTCTTCTCTTTCTAACCCCCAACTCAAATTTCTTCCCCTTTCCTTTGGCCCTAAAATGGTAGGTGAGATGTTAATCTGGCCAGGCAAGAGGGCCTGGTGGGGCCACCATTCTCCACTCTTCCTGCCTGGTCTTCTTCAGGTGGGAGCCTGAGGCCACATGCCCATTAACTGACCTCACAGTATCCTGCAGCACTCTGGCTTCCAGATATTTCTTGCATTTTACTCAGGATGTTGGGAGACACTCTGGGGGGGTGGGCTGTATAGACTCAAGCTAGTGCACTGCTGGTCTCTGTAGCTGAATAACTCCTTTTTATCTCCTCCTTGGACCCCTTCCCAGGTGACAAATTGGTAAAGAATCTGCCTGCTGATGCAGGAGACACAAGAAATTCAGGTGTGATCCCTGAGTCGGGAAGATCCCTGGAGAAGGAAATGGTAACCCACTCCAGTATTCTTGTCAGGAAAATGACAGAGGAACCTGGTGGCCGACAGTCCATGTGTGTGCTAAGTCACTTCAGTCGAATCCGACTCTTTGTGGCCCTATGTACTATGGCCTGCCAGGCTCCTCTGTCCATGGGATTCTCCAGGCAAGAATATTGGAGTGGGTTGCCATGCCCTTCTCCAGGCCTACAGTCCATGGGGTTGCAAAATGCTGGACATGGCTAAGCACAAGCACACGCATCCTTGGACCCTAAAATGTTTGACCAAGTTGCCACTCTGACCCTGGCGTTTGGTCCTGTCTCTATTGAGGACTCGACTCATCCCTCAGCCTAACATTCTGTTGTTTGGGGGACTCCAGCTTGCAGGTGAGGGCTTCAGGGGTCTTTATATCTTGCTGGGACTTGCTAAGCTGCCCCTTATCATCCTGGTTGATTTCCTACCTGTCCCATTTGAGTGGAAAGCATTTCCACAGGGTTACTGTGCTTGACCAGAAGGATTAAAGTCATTCTGTGCAATATGTCCTGCTGACACTGCAGGAATCCAGACCCAGCTCAAGGGGGAGGGTGGATGGGAGGAGAGGGCATGAAGGTGACAAGACTTGATTACCTGGATGCTACTGTTCTGCATACCTCTGAATTGCAGCTCAGAAGTCACTCATAA
Source organism: Oreotragus oreotragus (assembly GCA_006410675.1). Classification (NCBI taxonomy): domain Eukaryota; kingdom Metazoa; phylum Chordata; class Mammalia; order Artiodactyla; family Bovidae; genus Oreotragus; species Oreotragus oreotragus. The sequence continues at coordinate 146,727 of SJYX01003459.1, forward strand.
GGTTCCCTATTTGCACCATCAGTTCTGGATCAGCCCCAGCTCCTTACCATGCAGAAACTCAAAATAAATGCAAGTCATGTCTGTCTGTCTGACAAGTCAGGTTGGTACCTGGAGCCAGGGTCTGGTCATCATTTGACTTTACTGCCTTGTTCCTTCTGAAGGCTGTCAGCTGAGCCACCTTTCCTGCCTTTTGAACAATATAGAAATCCATCTAGGTATATAACCTATATGTACTTGGAAACCACATGCCATAGTTGTAACCAAGAGAGGAGAGAACTAGATTTATGGCATCTGCTATGAGGTGAGCATGTTGGTGGTTTAGCAAAAATTAAACAGATAAACATGAGCCAAGAAGAGAGTCTTGTTTCCTATCTTTTCATCTATGGGTATGGGAACACAGGTTTCAGGTTTCCTTTTAGATCCCCAAGGGGTGGTCATCTAGGACCTACCTGGCTGTTTCTCCAGTGTGAATAGTATGTTTTGACATTCGCAACAAAGAATTACCATAGTGACTACTAGCAATTGAGTATAACCATCAGTTCAGTTCAGTTGCTCAGTCGTATCCGACTCTTTGAGACCCCATGAATCACAGCACAGAAGGACTCCCTGTCCATCACCAGCTCCCGGAGTTCATTCAAACTCAAGTCCATCGAGTCAGTGATGCCACCCAGCCATCTCATCCTCTGTCATCCCCTTCTCCTCCTGCCCCCAATCCCTCCCAGCATCAGAGTCTTTTCCAGTGAGTCAACTCTTCGCATGAGGTGGCCA
>SJYX01003459.1:163792-181925 GCA_006410675.1 Oreotragus oreotragus
TGGGAATTTGGGAGAGAATGGATATATTTCCTGTCCATCTGAAGCTACCACAACATTGTCAACTGGCTATACTCCAAAACAAAATAAAAAGTTTTAAAAATTAATAAAAATAAACTTAAGAAACATTTTAAAAATGAAAGAAAAGAAATGTATAATTTTGTTCCACTATCCAATGTACTTGTGTTGAGAAGAACTTGAGTGGAAAGGGTGTACTGACCAAAACAATGACATAAGAATGATGTCTCAGTGTCAACTCTGCCCAATTTGTAGTTGTATCTAGGTACCTATGTTGGGCGTATGCAGAGGAAACATTCAAATTGCATGTGACATGGGTATGACATGAGAGAGACATGGTATGCACTCCAGGTTGGCTTGGCAACCTCTCTTGATCAGATAAGAGCCCTCCCTACGAAAGTGCCATCGTAGATAGAGCACCCCACTTGCTGCCATATGTGCTCTCTGAAATAACACATTATGGTATATGACTTTAATGCCATGGAAAGTAAAATGTATCAATCCCTCTATAACATTAAACTTCAACAACTTTCAGTGACATGTTCATTTCAAAATACATTTTCCACACTGATCTGACCACTAGCTGTGTTATTTTAAACTCACCATTTAATTTTTCTTACTTTCAGTCCTTCCCTGATCAAATTCCATGTTGGATCGAAGCTGGTGTCTAGCATGTGTTTGCAGGAGCTCAGAGTGCAGCCTGCTATGTGGAGCGTCATGACCATTTCATCCAAGTGGCGCACATTTTGTCATACAGTTAGTAGCACTGAGTAAAGAAAGACCAGGCAAAACTACCATTAATTTTAGAATCTTCAGTATATTTAAGGGAATGAATGGTAGCATTTTTATGGGCATGTTGGCATGAAAGTTCAAGATCAAATTATTAATATTTGAAAAGCCATACTGGAAAAGGCAAAAAGTATATGCAGCAACAAAGAGCCAACTACAGTGGAGTCCTAGTTAATTAAATCCAAATTTCATCCACAGAAATATGTATCTCAGAAGGAAAACTGTCTCACAATTACTCATTTCTAGGAACTTTCATTCCATCACAACTTGACTGAACATCAGAATTGAATAATTGGCTATTCAGCCCTTTTCCAGGTCATATATTAAAAATATAACTTGGGAGAATTTCAGTTAGGAACAACTAAGAAACAGCTGTAGAAGCTTATTTCCTCTGAAACCAGTAATCCTTTATAAGACCTAGATAATGTTTATCAAACACTCCGGGTGACTGAGGAAAACTAAAATTATATTAAATAAGACAAGGGTCTTAAGATAGCTGTAACCATAAACTTACGATTTTATTCAGTTCCTGATGGTTAAACATTATAACTATTTTCTACTTTTGAATAAAACGTTGATAAAGATTTTTATATTTCCACTCTAGCAGATAGTGGAGAAAAAACTAATTTATCATTTGTGGTTAATTATCAATAGAACTATTTTCTCTCTCCAGACCTATTTTCATGAATACCATTTGCAAGCATGGGGTAGGAGAAGGACAAGCAAAGGAAAGGTAAGAAAGGGAGAAAAAAATAGGGATAAAATAAATGTATCAAAGAAGAAAGAAATAATGAGTGAGAAAGAAAATGAGAGGGTAAGAGTTAAGAGAAAGAAATGTCAAAAGTGAGCAAGTGTAGGGAAATTCCATAATTATCTTCAAGAGTTGTTCAAGGTCTTCATTAAATCTGTTTCTTGAAATACACCTGGATTCCACTGGAGTTTTCATTACGTTTGAAACACTATAGAATAAAAACAAGATATATCCCAGACTGGAATTAGGTAACTGCCTATGATGAAACAGTAGGGAAACAAATGAAATATAAGGAATCAGGTCAGCTAAACAGAGAAGTAACTCACACTTTAGTAATGATCAGTAAGGAAGTACCCCCAAGGCTAAATGGATATATTTATTCTAATTACATTAATGTAGAAGAAAGACTGGAGTACAAACAGCAACAAGGAAACCTTATCCCTTTCGTTTTACTCTTTATTAAGAAAGACGGTACTAGAAAAAGAATTATCCTCTTGGAGGCTTCAAAGAAGGAGCTCTGAAATGCTTTGCTCCAGCCTAAACCCCCAAGGCTAAATGGATATATTTATTCTAATTACATTAATGTAGAAGAAAGACTGGAGTACAAACAGCAACAAGGAAACCTTATCCCTTTCGTTTTACTCTTTATTAAGAAAGACGGTACTAGAAAAAGAATTATCCTCTTGGAGGCTTCAAAGAAGGAGCTCTGAAATGCTTTGCTCCAGCCTATACCGAGACACAGAATAATCTGCAAGATGACCCAAATACCGTGTCTTCAGGGTGGACATGTTACCTTGGTGAACATGATGTAAAGATATGACAGCTGAATGGTAAAATTATTAATGCTTTGTATTCACAAACAACCTCTACATGCCAAATAACATCTCACACAAGCTAATCTCCAAGGAGAGATTACACTGACTGGTAGACTATACACCCTCTAAGTGTACGATCCTTGTGACACTTCTTCAGTACAAATTACTAACTTGGATTTGTGACTTCTACATCAATCTATTATGACACTGATTGTGTGTTTAGTCAGTCATGTCTGGGTCTTTGCAACCCTTTGTACTGTATCCTGTCAGGCTCCTCTGTCCATGAGGTTTTTCAGGCAAGAATACCGGAGTGGGTTGCATTTTCCTCCTCCAAGTCATCTTTCCAACCCAGGGATTGAACCCATGTCTCCTGTGTCTTCTGCATTGCGGGCAGATTATCTACCTGATGAACTATCTGAGAAGCCCTATAACATTGATTAGGGAACCTAAATTACTCTGCATACCTGAAAAAAAAAAAGAAAAACAAGTTTCTAAAACGAAAAGGACACAGACCTGTTCCATGATCATGGTAACCACAATGATATACCACCGTCTCTACAGCGCTCTGTGATGACCAAGTGTTCTTTCTAAGGACATAGCAGGCCATTCCATTATATTTGCTAAGTCTAAATTCCATGCTTCTTTCCTTGAAGTATGCCCAAAGTTTTACCTAAAAACTTATAAAAGACTAATACTTTATCTCTGAGTAATGAAATCGAAAATAAAGTTGAATCACTTACATAATGTACATATTTGAAAGGAAGAGAATGTGGAGTAGCTATGCCCTTATGCAATTACAACAAACTCAGGAAAACAAGCCATTGGAAATAATTTTCCTTTCTTCTTAAACTCCTCTAGCTTATGTGGCTTTGGAGAGGTGCATAAAATCACAATCTCTGTAAAATGTTCCATCTGTTCCTGCCTCTTATTCCCCCACTTGAAGACTAAATCCTTTTGCTTCCCAATTATACTCAGCATCCAACTGTGTTGATGGCAAAGGAGATGGTAGAAGAAGGATGAGGAACTAAGAAATGGCAATTGAGTGTTCATCAAAATATGTCTAGTAAGAAATATATGTAGAGAGAGAGGTGCAGAAAATCTAGACAATATTATAGGAGTTTCATAATTATTCCAGCTTCATTTGCATAGATTGGCTTCCAGGTGAATTTGTTCCTTTGTACAATGTTTCTCTCCTATGCATAGAAATCTGCATATATTGACTATGATACATAAGAAGAAAGAGACCTAGCATATGTGGAATAGCCGCTGTGTCAGGAATCATACACACATAATTAGACTTTAGGAGGGCTTCCCAGGTGGTGCTGTTGGTAAAGAGTCCTCCTGCCAGTGCAGGTAGATGTAAGAGATGTGGGTTCTAACCCCAGGTTGTGAAGATACCATGGAAGAGGGCATGGCAGAGATAAAGTATTGGTCTTTTATAATGAGGTCTAGCATACAGGTTTATTGTGATAATTGTGCCATAATGTATTAAACTATTCAGCATATTAGTTGTGTACTTAATAATATAAGCCATTTAGTCAGAAATATCATTAAAGAAAGAAACATACACATCAGAATCAGGCTAGTCCATTGTAAGAGGTCCCACAACTCTAAAATTCTTTTTTCTTTTAATTTTATTCTTATTTTATTTTATTTTACAATACTGTATTGGTTTTGCCATACATTAACATGAATCCGCCACGGGTGTATACGAGCTCCCAATCCTGAACGCCCCTCCCCCAACACCCCCCCCCCCATATCATCTCTCTGGATCATCCTCGTGCACCAGCCCCAAGCATCCTGTATCCTGTATCGAACATAGACTGGCGCTTCGTTTCTTACATGATAGTATACATATTTCAATGCCAGTCTCCCAAATCATCCCACCCTCGCCCTCTTCCATAGAGTCCAAAAGACTGTTCTATACATCTGTGTCTCTTTTGCTGTCTCACATACAGGGCTANATATATGTCAGTATACTGTATTGGTGTTTTTCTTTCTGGCTTACTTCACTCTGTATAATCGGCTCCAGTCATCCATCTCATTAGAAAATTCTTAATGTTAAATGTTATAATTAACCCTAATTGGTTCAATCAGATTTGTACCCAAAATAACTTGGAGGGAAAATGTTTCTATGGGCCAGAAACATTTCTATTATACTGCTTTCTAAATTTCTTTATTTGCAGATGATGTAGCCCTCACATGTAAAATACCATCTATGAACAAGGAATAGAGGATAGAGACAGGACCACAAAATCAACCTATTTGCCCCAAACTCATTCTCTAGTGTTTTGCCCTTTGCTGTTGTTCAGTCACTAAATTACGTTCAACCCTTTGCAGCCTGATGGACAGTACAGTAGTCTTCCCTGTCCTTCACTGTCTCCTAGAGTTTGCTCAAATTCATGTCTAGAGTCAATGATGCTAGCCAACCATCTCATCCTGTTTTTTGCCTTTTAAGTTCCAGTTATATTTGAAATAGCTTCCCCTTGATATCTGTAGGGGGTTGGTTCCAGGAGTCCTGATGGATAATAAAAAATAATCGGCTCCAGTCATCCATCTCATTAGAAAATTCTTAATGTTAAATGTTATAATTAACCCTAATTGGTTCAATCAGATTTGTACCCAAAATAACTTGGAGGGAAAATGTTTCTATGGGCCAGAAACATTTCTATTATACTGCTTTCTAAATTTCTTTATTTGCAGATGATGTAGCCCTCACATGTAAAATACCATCTATGAACAAGGAATAGAGGATAGAGACAGGACCACAAAATCAACCTATTTGCCCCAAACTCATTCTCTAGTGTTTTGCCCTTTGCTGTTGTTCAGTCACTAAATTACGTTCAACCCTTTGCAGCCTGATGGACAGTACAGCAGTCTTCCCTGTCCTTCACTGTCTCCTAGAGTTTGCTCAAATTCATGTCTAGAGTCAATGATGCTAGCCAACCATCTCATCCTGTTTTTTGCCTTTTAAGTTCCAGTTATATTTGAAATAGCTTCCCCTTGATATCTGTAGGGGGTTGGTTCCAGGAGTCCTGATGGATAATAAAACTCACAGAGGCTCAAGACCATGAAGTAAAATGTCTCAGTACAATGAATACAGTGCAGCTTCCATATGTCAGAGATCCTCATCCTCAAATTCGGCCAACTATGGTCCGAGGATACAGGCCATTTGGGTATGTTTCTTTGAAGCTAAAGGATATCTTGCCTTTCTTGTTATATGTATTATCTTCTAAAATGTTTATAGGTTAAAAAAACTCTTGACCCTTATATATTTATTTTGAAATATATACTTGCCTATATGGCTTCAAGCTACTTCTTCAAAATCAATGTACATTAAACACTTAAGTTGCATAGAATAATTGATTTACTTCTTGAAGCTGTTAGTCTGAGAAGACCTAAGACCTAAGGCTATGGAAAAGACAGTAAAGTGCTACCATCTCATGAAACTTCTAAGCCAATGGCAAGTTAGTTAACCTTTCCACACCAGAACTCCTCTACTTTCTGCTCATAGAAATAGAAGGGACACCACTCATACCCCTTATAAAAGACACAGGGGATAAGAAAGAGAGAATTTTCATATTTCCAGTGTTGATTACCTAAGATTAGTGCAAATAATAGCTACAGGTACTGCTTTAACAAAAGCACTGTGAGATTGAGTTCAGTTCTCCTCCCCAATTCTTAGTATAGTGTGACTTCAGGCAAGTTACTTAAACTCTAGAACAATTTCCTGAGATGTAAATTAGAGCTGTGAACACCTGTTTGTCAGTACAAGGCAGCTAGAGCAAGATGCTGGTGAGATCTGGATATAGAGAAAGTAAGAATGTTTCTTGCAAGATAAATTCAAAATAGATTTGAAAGAGATTACAACAAGTAATAGCAAAAATTAGAAACAATGCAACAGATTATTCAGATGTTGAGATATTTGACTGTAACACTCATCTATAAAAAAAATGTATCAATTAGAAATGGGGCTGGTGTTCCAAAAACATCATAAAAAACAAAAGTTGGAAATGTCTATCCAATATCTAAGAGGAAATTTGATACCTAGCTTGTGAAAAATGCATGAAGTTATATCTAAGTCCATGAAGTTATACTAATTCCATGAAGTTATAGAAACTTCTCTTATTTTGATTGGATCCTCACCAATCAATTTGATGATTAAAATTTGGCATCCCTGAAATTCTGCCTACAGAGTGGGAAACAGCTGCTCATAAAACCTGTCTTTTGTCATCTCTAATTTTTTATAGTGTTGACTATTACTATTCCTATAATAATTTTTTCTCATCACTAGTCAAAAAGTCAATGCCTACCTGTTAAGTATCCATGATGTGCCTAGAAATTAATGACAGGTACTAGGGAAAAAGCAGCAAATAAAGCATGTGCTATCCCAGGTTTTACAGAGCAAACTAGGGAAATTACATTGCATATTCATCAATTTCCATTCCATTTTAAACATCATTTTCATGATCATGTTCAAACATTAGTTGATTTTGTATTATAAGGACATCAAGCTAATGAAACTGACAAACTGATGGCCAAGTTCTCAACTTACATACATTCACCAAAAAGTCATTTGCTTTCACTTTACTTTTCTTAGGAAAATTCTAAGCATTAACATGAGTGGTAAAGTCTTAAATTCACAGTTGGGTGAATGGGATATCTATTGATGATTTGTTTTCAAGGAAATCTACATAAATGAGTGAAAATTAGAGTGAAATTATTTGTTACATCTCATATAGTGTCATGGCTAATATATGCTCATAAATGATAACAGTAATAATGTTGATAATAATAATAACTAGCAACAACCTGTATCATTCCATTCAACAATAACTTTAAGGTGAGGTGACTGAGATGCAGAACAGTAAAGTATTTTTCCCAGTGCCAGACTGTTAGCGATTTTTCAGTGGAGATAATTTTCAACTCAAGCAGTCTTACTACAGGCCCTGTGCTTTTAACACACTATATACTTACCATTTTTATTTTATTATTATATTTTTATTATTATCATCATACCAGGAAAGCCTCTTCCCTAATAGATTAGCAGCTATTTAAAGGCTTCTGTGCCCCAAAAGCCCCTCAGGGTCCTACTGGGTTACACTTTCACCAACCTCTAACTGAAATTAGCATTTTTTTCTATTTCAAATGTGGGTAACAAAACACAGAAGTATTAGAGCACCTGTGACTTTATCACCAACAAGAATCACAAGCATTGTTACATAATAATTCTTGTAACAATCTTGAAAGAGTCTTAAATTCACAGTTGGGTGAATGGGATATCTATTGATGATTTGTTTTCAAGGAAATCTACATAAATTAGTGAAAATTAGAGTGAAATTATTTGTTACATCTCATATAGTGTCATGGCTAATAGATGCTCATAAATGATAACAGTAATAATGTTGATAATAATAATAACTAGCACCAACCTGTATCATCCCATTCAACAATAACTTTAAGGTGAGGTGACTGAGATGCAGAACAGTAAAGTACTTTTCCCAGTGCCAGACTGTTAGCGATTTTTCAGTGGAGATAATTTTCAACTCAAGCAGTCTTACTACAGGCCCTGTGCTTTTAACACACTATATACTTATCATTTTTATTTTATTATTATGTTTTTATTATTATCATCATACCAGGAAAGCCTCTTCCCTAATAGATTAGCAACTATTTAAAGGCTTCTGTGCCCAAAAGCCCCTCAGGGTCCCACTGGGTTACACTTTCACCAACCTCTAACTGAAATTAGCATTTTTTTCTATTTCAAATGTGGGNGGCCCTGTGCTTTTAACACACTATATACTTATCATTTTTATTTTATTATTATGTTTTTATTATTATCATCATACCAGGAAAGCCTCTTCCCTAATAGATTAGCAACTATTTAAAGGCTTCTGTGCCCAAAAGCCCCTCAGGGTCCCACTGGGTTACACTTTCACCAACCTCTAACTGAAATTAGCATTTTTTTCTATTTCAAATGTGGGTGACAAAACACAGAAGTATTAGAGCACCTGTGACTTTATCACCAACAAGAATCACAAGCATTGTTATATAATAATTCTTGTAACAATCTTGAAAGTCCTTTATATTTATTACAATACTTCAAAACTAGTCACAAAGTCCACTGCTAGACCTTGCTATTTAACGCACTAATTTTAAAAAATCACACGTATTCAGGGGTGGGAGGGTTAGTCGCTAAATCATGTCCAACTCTTGTGTCTGCATGGACTGTAGCCTGCCAGGCTCCTCTGTCCATGGGATTTCCAGGAAAGAATACTGGAGTGGGTTGCCATTTCCTTCTCCAAGGGATCTTCCTGACCCAGAGATGGAACCTGGGTCTCCTGCACTGCAGGCAGAGTCCTTACCAACTGAGCTACAAGGGAAGCCAATCCCACATACACTGTGTTACAAACTACCCAGATGGCTCCACAGGTAAAGAATCTGCCTGCAGTGCAGGAGACAGAGGGGATGCGGGTTCGACCCCTGGGTGGAGGAGATCCCCTGGAAAGGGAAATGGCAACCCATTCCAGTATTTCTTGCCTGAAAAATCCCATGGACAGAGGAGCCTGGTGGGCTACAGTCCATGGGGTCACACAGAGTCAGACATGGCTGAGCGTTATTATCATCATTTGTATCATTATTATTTAGCTTCTTCATCTGTGACCCAAAATTCCTAAGAAAAAAATGAAACTTGATTGACCCATTTTAGCTGTTCCTCGAGAGTGGATGATTTCAGCATGGTTTCAGAAATTTGTAGTCATAATTCTTGGTGGGCTCACACTAAAAACAGGCCATGAAATGGATTTTTTAAAACCATAATGAATTATTGTGCAAAATAATTTACTAATATACTTTTACTCTAGCAATATTTCTACCAAAGAATAAGAATATTGCTTTCAAATATTTGAATGCAACACAATTACAATAACATTACTACAGAATTGTTTTTACATGTAAAAAGTAAAAAAGCTGATCTGAGAGAATAAGCATGTTAATATGTCTGAGAATGTTCTTAGAAAAGAGTAAGAAGGAAGACACACTCTCAAAATGGATTTTTTAAAACCATAATGAATTATTGTGCAAAATAATTTACTAATATACTTTTACTCTAGCAATATTTCTACCAAAGAATAAGAATATTGCTTTCAAATATTTGAATGCAACACAATTACAATAACATTACTACAGAATTGTTTTTACATGTAAAAAGTAAAAAAGCTGATCTGAGAGAATAAGCATGTTAATATGTCTGAGAATATTCTGAGAAAAGAGTAAGAAGGAAGACACACTCTTACAGAAATCACTTTTTCAGTTTATTCTAAAGATATACAAAACTAGATTGTAAATACAAAATAATATAAAAAGTCTCAAATTCATTTAAAATATGCAGGAATTTAACATATGAATATATGTTAACATAAGAAAATTTTTATATCAAAAATAAATGTAAAAGAATACATACTTTATAAAGTGGTTCTGAAATGACTGGCTAACCATTTCTATTTAAAAAAAAACAGAAAAAATAAAGTATGTGTTTCTACACCAATTCATGGAAATAATTCCAGAGGTATTAATACATGAATGTAAAATATGAAACACTATTACTCATAAAATACAGATGAATATCATAACTTTGGTGATAGAGGTAACCTTTGTAAGAACCATATTGAGCATAATCATATGTAAGAAGAAAAATAAAGGTCACATAATTTTTTAAATGATTAGACATCAAAAATGTCAAAGTTGGATTGAAAAATAAACTAGGAAAATAATTTTAACTTATATGAAGTTTAGAAGATTAATACTTTTAACTAAAAATAACTCATAAAAAGAGCTCTTATAACTAATAAAAAGAAATTGCTAATTGAAAAATAGTCAAAGATATTAACACATAAAATACAGAAAAATAATAGTCTCCACACATTAAAAAAAGCTAGTTCATTTGACTGGAAATCAAACCAATGGGAAATATTTATACCATTTTTTCCTACTATAATTCATGCAGTTATTTAGGAACTGGAGAAGGCAACAGCACCCCACTCCAGTACTCTTGCCTGCAAATCCAATGGATGGGGGAGTCTGGTGGGCTGCAGTCCATGGGGTCACTAACAGTAGAATACAACTGAGCGACTTCCCTTTCACTTTTCACTTTCATGCATTGGAGAAGGAAATGGCAACCCACTCCAGTGTTCTTGCCTGGAGAATCCCAGGGACGGGGGAGCCTGGTGGGCTGCCATCTATGGGGTCGCACAGAGTCGGACATGACTGAAGTGACTCAGCAGGAGCATTTAGGAACTAGAAATAGTTTTGTACTTCTATGACCAATCATGATACAGTAGTTTGTGGCTGACCAATGGTTCTGCCAAGAATAATTAGAAAATACAGGTAAAACCCACATAATATCTGTTTGAAATTATCAGAGAGTTGATGAAGCAACCAAGACTTAAGTAGACAATATCCATGAAAAAACAGAACATCAGAGGGGTGAAGTGACATTCTGTAAGTTGCTTTTTTCAACAGCATTTTGAAGGTCCTTGGTGTAGGGCAGGAAACTGAGAAACATAGCAGAAGGCCAAGACTATGTGGTGGAAAAGAAAGAGAAGCTTCTGAAAATCCCAAGGGAATCAAGGGGGCAGATGTGATATTTGGAGTTGTCTAGCTAATCAGTTTGGAGAACCAAACCCTAGAAAGATGAGAAACAAGGAAGGGAAGTGCAATACTATATGTTTCAGCTGCATGGAATTTGTGAAATTATTAAATGAGAAGGAAGAGAAACTGGAAATATGAGCAGAAGTCTTCTAGGTATAGAAACTGAGTTTAGAGTAGTATGATCTTAGAAGACAAGAAAATTAAAGTTAGGATCCACCAACCATCCCTAATAAAAATTCTAGGTCTCAGCTATGTCCCATGGAGAGTTTCACTCCTAATAAACAGGATGAGCTAGATATACACTAAAGCCTACTGAAAAACTGCAACCCAGGCTCAATTTAGACTCATTTGCAACAGCATTAAGGTGATGTCTTGCACTCAAGCTACCTCATAGAGGACAGGTAAAACTTTTCTTTAAAAAAAGGTATACATACACACACACACATGTTATATGTGTGTATATATACATATATGTTATGTGTATATATATACATCATGTATATACACATATGTTACATATATATATGTCATCCAAAGTCTTCAATTTTTTATAAATATTGTCCAAGTTTTAAATGAAAAACATCACAAAGCAGTCTAAATGGAATACCCTTCCCTCAAAAAACCAGTCACACAATATCACAGTTCACTTATTTGAAGTTACCTGGTGCTGACTTTTACCTGATGTAATTAACATTCAATGAATAGATTAAAGGTGAAGAATATCATTAGAAAACTATTTTTCAATAGCCAGATAGAAATTCTAAAGCTAAAGCAATGTAACAGTTGAAATTAGGATCCCAGTAGGTAGATTTAGCATAGGTTAGACAGGGCTTCCTCGGTGGCTCAGACGGTAAAGAATCTATCTGCAATGCAGGGGACCCGGGTTCAAACCCTGGGTTTGATAGATCCTCTGGAGAAGGGAATGGCTATCCACTCCATTATTCTTGCCTGGATAATTCTATGGACAGAGGAGCCTGGCGGGTTACAGTTCATTGGGTCACAAGGAGTCAGACATGACTGAGTGACTAACACTTTCAGACTTAATAGAAATGAGGACCAGGAAGTAGAAGAAAGATTAATAGAAAATATCCATGTTAACAGATAGCAAAACAGAATAGAAAAAATACAGAGAACAAAAGAATCTACATAACATGTTCTAACATATATGTAATAAGATTCCCAAAAGAGATGAGACACAAAACGAAAAAAGAAACAAGTAAAGATTACCGTCAAAATTGAAGAGCTAATGGCTAAAATTATCCCTCAACTAGTTAAAACACACACATGTGAGCACAATAGAAAAACTATTGAAAACAAAACTGAGAACATCTCATAAGCAACTAGGGTTGGGCTGGGGATGGGGGAAAGATGCTTTCTCTAAGGAGCAAAAGTCAGCCTGTAGGAATGGTGGGCGCCAGAAGACAAAGGAACGGCAAACTTGTGGTGGCCATGGAGGATAAGGACTGAAGAGGGACCGAAAGGGAGCTTCTAGATCGCTGCTGCTGTTCTCTGTCTCAGCCTAGGTTATGTACACACGAGTAGGTCCACTTGGCAAAAATTCCTCTAGCTGCCCACTTATGAGCTGTGTACTTCTCTTTCAGCTCAGTTCAGTTCAGCCGCTCAGTCGTGTCCGACTCTTTGCGACCCCATGAATCGCAGCACGCCAGGCCTCCCTGTCCATCACCATCTCCCAGATTCACTCAGACTCACGTCCATCGAGTCCGTGATGCCATCCAGCCATCTCATTCTTCTCCTCGTCCCCTTCTCCTCCCACCCCCAATCCCTCCCAGCATCAGGGTCTTTTCCAATGAGTCAACTCTTCGCATGAGGTGACCAAAGTACTGGAGTTTCAGCTTTAGCATCATTCCTTCCAAAGAAATCCCAGGGTTGATCTCCTTCAGAATGGACTGGTTGGATCTCCTTGCAGTCCAAGGGACTCTCAAGAGTCTTCTCCAACACCACAGTTCAAAAGCATCAATTCTTCGGCGCTCAGCTTTCTTCACAGTCCAACTCTCACATCCATACATGACCACAGGAAAAACCATAGCCTTGACTAGACAGACCTTAGTCAGCAAAGTATGCTCTTGAATATGCTATCTAGGTTGGTCATAACTTTTCTTTCAAGGAATAAGTGTCTTTTAATTTCATGGCTGCAGTCACCATCTGCAGTGATTTTGGAGCCCCCAAAAATAAAGTCTGACACTGTTTCCCCATCTATTTGCCATGAAGTGATGGGGCCAGGTGTCATGATCTTCGTTTTCTGAATGTTGAACTTTAAGCCAACCTTTTTACTCTCCTCTTTCACTTTCATCAAGAGGCTTTTTAGTTCCTCTTCACTTTCTGCCATGAGGGTGATGTCATCTGCTTATCTGAGGATATTGATATTTCCCCCGGCAATCTTGATTCCAGATTGTGCTTCTTCCAGCCCAGCATTTCTCATGATGTACTCTGCATGTAAGTTAAATAAGCAGAGTGACAGTATACAGCCTTGACGTACTTCCTTTCCTATTTGCAACTAGTCTGTTGTTCCATGTCCAGTTCTAACTGTTACTTCTCTTTGTGTATATAAAAAAAAAAACTCAGAAAAATATGTAAATCAATATTTAGTGTCATGGAATGATGCCCACTGCAGATTGTCAAGGCATGTTTTAAAACAGCATGTAGAATATGAGCCCACTTTTAATTTTTGAAAACCTACATATACATTTATAGGTTTTCATATAAATAAAAATGCATGAAGAAATGTCTAAACATAAGTTCACCATAACATTGAATATTGTCTCTGGGTGGTAGATTTTACTTTCTTCATGATATTATTTTTTTCTGTATTGTTTGAATTACATTTTAACTGAGCATGATCTATTTTGGGTAATAAAATGAGAAGGATATTTTCATTTTGTAAAATTAAAAATTAACATCCCAACTCTGAAGTTCTCTCCATGTTAAATATGTAAATGGGCTGGTGCCAATTACAAACAGAACACTTTCTAGCCTTAACTGAAGCCCCAGAAAATCTGGCAGGCAATATCTCTATTTAATGTTCTTCCCTCCACTTTTCCTTAACACCCCTCACCTCCATTTCTACTTCTTATATTTTAGTTTTGCCAATAAATCTTAAGTTAGTTTTCTGTAAGCTAGTTTCATTTTTAAAAACAATAAATAACAGCTTATTGTTTTAAATGGAGATTTAAAGCCCAGAAGAATATGAGAAATGCATTTCTTTTCTTCTGAATTCAATTTCACAAATCTTGCCCCACTCAGAAGAAAATAATCTTGCATTGATTTTTCTTCATAAATCACCTGGATTAGGTACACTGTTTCTTCTATATATGTCTTGATATTTTAACTTATTTCTGCATGCTTCTTTCTAGGTGAATGTCAAGGAAACTGCTTTAATTTGGTACCATGAGATTATTACCATGTATTACTTATTTAAGTTAAAAAATATTTTTCTTAATAAACTATGCTCATGTAATCTCATTTAATCCTCACAACAGCTAGATAAATTGAAGCTGTTTATTATCATTTGACAAATGTAAGAACTGAAACAAAATCTTATGAATTTATTAAGTTAATAAGTTCTTATTCAAAAGTATATGTTATTTCTACTACAGAGTAACATCTATCTAAGCAAAATTAAAAGATAAAGAAAAATATCCTTCTTTCATTATTTCTACAAGTTCGCTTTTGATTCCTACAAACTCATATAATACTGACTGAAATTAAAAAGTTGGGTCAAAAATTTCCAATAGTGGATATTGGCAACTTTATTTATAAATTGAATGAAAAGTATCAAGATCATAATGGCAATAATATTAAGACTAAATAATCTGAAAATTACAGACTTCTAAATTATGAAATTTAGAAAGACCTTTGAGAGTCCCTTGGACTGAAGGAGATCAAACCAGTCAATCCTAAAGGAAGTCAATCCTGAATATTCATCGGAAGGATTGAACTGAAGCTGAAACTCCAATACTTTGGCTGTCTGGTGCAAAGAACTGACTTATTGGAAAAGACTCTGATGCTGGGAAAGATTGAAGCCAGGAGAAGGGGCCTCTATGGACATGAGTTTGAGCAAGCTCCAGGAGTTGGAGATGGACAGGGAAGCCTGGCATGCTGCAGTCCTTGGGGTTGCAAAGAGTCAGATGTGACTGAGGGAATGAACTGACTGAAATTATGAAATATGACATTTTATTTTTCTGGGAATCAATCTTTGTATGATAACAAAATACTATGCAACATAGCCAGTGGAGAAAATAAAAAACACAAACATACATAGGAGTAAAGAAAATTCCCATCTAAGCTATCCATGAAAAGGGGTTCTTCTGGCTCACATTTTTGTATTGTTGTTCGGTTGCTAAATCATGTCTGACTCTTTGCGACCCCAAGGACTGCAGCACACCAGGCTTCCTTGTCCTTTACTATCTCCTGGAGTTTGCTCAAACTCATATCTATCAAGTCAGTGATGCCATCCAACCATCTCATCCTCTGTTGCCCCTTCTCCTGCCCTCAATCTTTCCCAACATCAGAGGGTCTTTTTCAGTGAGCTGGCTCTTCACATCAGGTGGCCAAAGTATTGAGGCTTCAGCTTCAGCTTTAGTCCCTCCAATGAATATTCAGATATTTTTAGTAGCACCTGATTACCTTAAAAAAGCATGCATACAGTTAAGGTAGAATTTATTGTTCCTAGCTTAATATCATGCTAATTAATACAGATCTTCTTCTACTTTGTCTGGGTCAAGAATGATAGCAAAGCATTCATTGTTTCTCCACATGATCAACTGGCATACTGAGAGCTGATACCTTTCCATTGCCCAGCATCACTACAGACTATCTCAGTGGCTCAGATGGTGAAGACTCCTCCTGCCATGCAGGAGACCTAGGCTTGATCCCTGGGTGGGGAAGATCCCTTGGAGAAGGGAATGGCAACCCACTCCAATATTCTTGCCTGGGAAATTGCGTGGACAGAGGAGTCATACATGACTGAACCAATAACACACACACTAGAAATCATCAGACCACATATTGCTATTGGGAAAAGGGTAAAAATTCAAAATTTGAAGTACAGGTTATACTGAATGCCTGTCTTTTCTTCACCATTCTAAAGTCAAAAACTTAAGTTGAACCATCATAAGTCATGGACCATCTGTATGTGGACATATTTCACTATAAGTTATGAACTGCAGATTTTGAATTCTACAGGAGAAAATTTAGTGGCTTGCGGTTACATTCTGAATTTAGACTTTGTTTTAAATCCTAGTTCTGCCATTTAGTCATGTGAACCTTAGTAATTTATACAACTTCTCTAAGCCTTGGTTTCCTTATAAGTAAATCACTAGTACTGCACACTTAAGACTGTGCCTATGATTAAATGGCATAAGGCTTTTAAAACTAAGTAAGGTGCCAGGCATAAATATTTTTCTCAATGTCATTTATTAATATCTCTTTTTCATAAGATATGAGGTTGACTGAGAAGAAACATGCTTATTGATGGCATGCCTTGGTGCATCATTTATTGTAAAATGGTTAAAAGAAGAGAATATTTTTTAAAAATTGCTACCATACTCTAATCTTCATTCTGTAACAAATATTTCATGTTCTATGAGATAATTTAATAACCACTCTCACTTACTGCTTACAGTAAATGGAAAACAAAACGTGTGTCGCACTGAATTTCAGCTTCTTTCCAACACTGTGCTTTGCCAGTGACACACCCACAGAGCATATGGCCAAAGGAACATTCTCTTCTACATTCTGTATTTAAATCTTCCCTTTGGGGAGGCCCTTTCTGCCCCCCCCCAACAGTTTTATTGAGAAATAATTGACATACATCACTATCTAAGTCTGGGTTTCCCAGGTGGCACTAGTGGTAAAGATCCCACCTGCCAATACAGGTAAAATAAGAGACTGGGGTTCCATCCCTGGGTCAGGAAGATCCCCTGGAGAAGGAAATGGCAACCCACTCCAGTATGCTTGCCTGGAGAATCCAATAGACAGAGGAACCTGGAGGGCTACAGTCCACAGCGTTGCACAGAGTCAGACACGACTGAAGTGACTTAGCCTGCACGCACTATATAAGTTTAAGGCATACAAGATGGCTTGACTTCCGTATGTTTTGAACTGATTACCACAATATGTTCACCTAGCATTCATCTTCTCATAGAGATTCAATAAAATAAAGAAAGAAAAAGAGAAAAAAGAAAAACAATTTTCTCCTTGTGATGAGAACTTTTAGAATTGACTCTCTTAACAGCTTTTCTGTATATCACACAGCGGTGTCAGCTGTAGTCACCAGGTTAAGTTCCTCTTGCTTTAAAAGGTACTGCACTTTTTCAACTACTATTTAATAGAAGAGAACGAAGATGCACTCACATGCAGCCTTCACTTGATTTTGCATGGATGTGTAAGAATCTGTTTGGTGTGTTTTACCTGATATTATACAATATCTTTTGAAGAATCACACTGCATTTGCTCAGTGCAAAAAAAATATTGACTTGAAGTCCATTTATTAAGTGACCCTTTTTAAATGGAAATAGTAGTGACCAGTAAGAAAATTTTTGGAGGAAAAGAGAGGCAACAACTATCAATTACAAGAAGTTCACTTCAGTTCAGTCACGTCCAACTGTTTGCAAATCCAGGGACTACAGCACGCCAGGCTTCCCTGTCCATCACCAACTCCCAAAGCTTACTCAAACTCATGGGCATTGAGTCGTTGATGCCCTCCAACCTTCTTCTCTGTCGTCCCCTTCTCTTCCTGCCTTCAATCTTTCCCAGCATCAGGGTCTTTTCCAATAAGTCAGTTCTTTGCATCATGGCCAAAGTATTGGAACTTCAGCATCAGTCTTTCCAAAGAATATTCAGGACTAATTTCATTTAGGATTGACTGATTGGATCTCCTTGCAATCCAAGAGACTCTCAAGAGTCTTCTCCAGTGCCACAGTTCAAAAGCATCAATTCTTCAGTGCTCAGCTTGCTTTATGGTCCAAATCTCACATCCATGCATGAATACAGGAAAAACCATAGCTTTGACTAGATGGACCTTTGTTGGCAAAATAATGTCTCTGCTTTTAAATATGCTCCCGAGGTTTGCCATAGCTTTTCTCCAAGGAGCAAG
>SJYX01003459.1:187949-221761 GCA_006410675.1 Oreotragus oreotragus
TCTGCATATAAGTTAAATAAGCAGGGAGACAATATACAGCCTTGACGTACTCCTTTTCCTATTTGGAACCAGTCTGTTGTTCCATGTCCAGTTCTAACTGTTGCTTCCTGACCTGCATACAGATTTCTCAAGAGGCAGGTTAGGTGGTCTGGTATTCCCATCTCTTTCAGAATTTTCCACAGTTTATTGTGATCCACACAGTCAAAGGCTTTGGCATAGTCAATAAAGCAGAAATAGATGTTTTTCTGGAACTCTCTTGCTTTTTCCATGATCCAGCGGATGTTGGCAATTTGATCTCTGGTTCCTCTGCCTGTTCTAAAACCAGCTTGAACATCAGGGAGTTCACGGTTCACATATTGCTGAAGCCTGGCTTGGAGAATTTTGAGCATTACTTTACTAGCGTGTGAGATGAGTGCAATTGTGCGGTAGTTTGAGCATTCTTTGGCATTGCCTTTCTTTGGAATTGGAATGAAAACTGACCTTTTCCAGTCCTGTGGCCACTGCTGAGTTTTCCAAATTTGCTGGCATATTGAGTGCAGCACTTTCACAGCATCATCTTCCAGGATTTGAAACAGCTCAACGGGAATTCTATCACCTCCACTAGCTTTGTTCTTAGTGATGCTTTCTAAGGCCCACTTGACTTCACATTCCAAGATGTCTGGCTCTAGATTAGTGATCACATCCTCATAGAAGCAAGATCCGACGCTGTAAAGAACATACACATAACACAAGCTAAACTTTCAGCAGGATGAACTGCTGCACATCTTGATAAGCTCTGTAGTGATATGGGCCATGGGCCTTGTTTTTCCCAATATGTACTCCACTGATTCTTTGTATTCATGGTAGGGCACATTGGTGGAGGATCTCACGAAAAGGAAAATAGGTGCACATTCTGCTCACGCTTTCATAGAAGTTGAATCCAGAGTTGAAAGGAATTTTGGTATCACTCTGTTCACTTCCGACTCAATGCTTTAACCCCCTCTGTATCTCTGCCAATATTTATTTGGTTTACTGTAAATACCTCCAGTGCCACAAAATTCACTGCTTTCTTTCTTTTGTTAGGTGCATTTTTGCTTGCTTGTTTATTTGTTAGCTTGCTTTGGAAAACACACATACATTTTTGGAAGGTTGTGAGTTAACTATAGCAGATATTAAACAGACCTAAAAATCTCAGGTCTGCTGCTTGCTGTCTGGGTTTAAGGAAATGTTTGAGCTTTAATGTTGTCATCTGCTAAAAAAAAAAGTGGGGGGGACAATAATACCTACTTCCTGGATTCTTCTGGGAATGTATTAATCATAAAGTGCCCACTATAGAATAGGTGTTACTTGATTTGATTTCCTCTCCTATCTCCTCATCATCCTCCCTTATAGCCTTTCATTCATTTCCTGCAATATAGATATGTTGACTGGTTATTTGGGTTAATACAAAGACACTAAAGCCAACATACTGTTGATAAAAGCATCACAAAAAGTCATAAAGGAGTCATGATGTTGAAAGGGGAGACCCTTGCCTGACAAGTAGACTCGTAAATCTATGATAATAATGAATGTCCTCACTTGACTGCAAATTCTTCAAGGGCATGTATCTTGTCCTATGTCCCCTGTAGAATCTACTATAGGTCCTTGTGTATGGTAGAAACTCACTAAATGTTTATAAATTGAATTATGTTGTCTTTTATAAATTTCATTTCAGAAATGTATACATATTATGGAAAAATCACAGATAACATTTGGACATGTTATTTTTGGATTATCAGCTCATGCACGGGGATGTAGAGGCTCATTTCTGCATGTAAACAGACAAGAAGAAAACTTATAGTCTTCAAGATTGGCTGTAGCTCTGAGGGCTATTGCCTTAATAAGTACCAGTCAAATTTCTGCAATATTTGGTCATTTTTCACTATATGCATGACTGAACTGCATTTGTCCTTTTAGGAGACTGGAGTATTTGAAATATCTATTCTTAGCTACCTCTATATTCCTAGTGCCTAGCACAGTGACTGACAATAGATGGGTAGATTTACAGATAGATTCCTCAATTTCTGCTCTACTTTGAGTCTATTTGCTGAAAAACATAATGAAAGTAGAATTTAGGATTATATTAAATGATCTGGTATATGCATTATGTACCTAAAATAATTTCAATAGCCACATCATAATCTAAGTTTTAATACTGAATTCTGTATGGTTGATTGAGTTATTTTACAAGGCATGGTTAGAATGTAATTTCCTCCAAAATTATAGCGATGTCACCCTCTGTGAATGAATTTGGTACAAATCAACATATATAATGATGAGCTTAACTACTGCAGAAATAACTTCCCGAGAGATAGTTTGTAAATGTATTACTTACAAACCTAAGAATAACCTAAATCCAACTAGAATGATTTAAATGTGGCTTCAGAGAAATCAAACTCACAAGGAAGAAAATGTTAGACAAAGGGATGTGATCTGCAGGCAGTCATGTTGTGCTGCTCTGGAAACTGCACATTATCTTCTTACATCTGTTCAGGCTCCCTTCCCCCATTAACACTATCAGCTACAATACCGCAGGGACCTTTCTTTTTCACAGTGGCACTCTCAGCTTCTAGTATAGAGCCTGGTACTCAGTACAAGTTGGGATTTCTAGAAGAACCTAGATATTCCACTCTTGTCCCTCCAGATTCTAAACCACTTGGGAAAAGCCCAACCAGGAATCAACACAGCAGCTTTCTTAATGACAGAGCTGGAAAGCCAAAACAGTTCTTACTATATATACTCTTGCAATGAGATTGTGGAGTAGGGAGAGTTTGGTCTCCAGAATAGACCCTCTTTGCATGGAGGAGGAAGGAAAGGCTAGGAATGTGAAACAAATACATGTTGCCTACAGGAAATCAAGGCCTCTTACTGTAAAAAACTGTAGAGGGTCTGAAATTTTTATCCTAACAAGCTAACAAACTCCCCAGCAACAGTTTCAGGGAGGCTGGCAAGAAGATACGAGACAAACGACTAGATCAGAGACAAAAGGACATTGTTACTCACAGTACATGCAATAGCCAGTGTCAGCATGATGTTCACATTAGTTGCCCCCCAGGTCCTAAGGGAACAATGCAGGTATTTCTAGATGGACCCTGAATATGCAGAGGATTATTATGGGAGAGGAAGTCAGAGCTTGGATGTTTCACCATATTTATAGCAAGTAGAGGCAAGTCTCCTCTTTGTCCCAGGAAAGTCATTACCTCCTTTCTCAAGGTTGCTCACTGCCAAAGCAATCCTGAGTAATGGCCTGAGTGAAGAGCAATCAGGCTCTTGCACTCATGGCTTACACAGAAAGAACACCTAGAGATGCTCAGGGCCCATAACAGAATGCCTCTTACAAAACCAATCAAATCAGGTCCCTTTCCCCATGAAAGTGAAAGTGGTTTCCTACTCTTTGTGACCCCATGGACTACACAGCCCATGGAATTCTCTAGGCCAAAATACTAGTGTGGGTAATCTTTCCCTTCTCCAGGGGACCTTTCTAACCCAGTGATCAAACCCAGGTCTCCTGAATTACAGGCGGATACTTTACCAGCTGAGCCACAAGGGAAGCCCAAGAACACTAGAGTGGGTAACCTATCTCTTCTCCAACAGATCTTCCCGATCTAGGAATCGAACTGGATTCTTTAAACCAACTGCAATGCAGGAGACCCCAGTTAGACTCCTGGGTTGGGAAGATCCCCTGGAGAAGGGAATGGCTACCCACTCCAGTATTCTGGCCTGGAGAATTCTGTGGACTGAAGAGTTCAGTCCGTGGTGGCACAAAGAGTCAGACCCGACTCAGCGACTTTCACTTCACTTCACTTTCCCATGAAAGGGGGAAAGGAAGGAGAGTATTATTCCAACATTTCTCCTTCCTGGGGCTAGAGCAGCAGTCTCCTTGTGGGGATACTTCAGCGATTTTGCTAACAACCCACTAGGATTAATAAGCAGGTCAACAGGCTGTGGCTGCCCCTCTTCGGGGAGGAGAACAGCAGTTTATCAGATAATCCTGCCCCCATATTTGCCAGAATTTGCCCAAACTCACGACTGTTCCTTTATATTATCCTTCTGGGACAGATTGTGGGCAATTCACATTTCACCTGCAATGATGGGTCAGTTCAGTTCAGTTACTCAGTCGTGTCTGACTCTTTGCAACTCCATGGACTACAGCACGCCAGGCTTCCCTGTCCATCACCAGCTCCCAGAGCTTGCTCAAACTCATGCCCATTGAGTCAGTGATGCCATCCAACCATCTCATCCTCTGTCGTCCCCTTCTCCTTCTGCCTTCAATCTTTCAAGCATCAGGATCTTTTCCAGTGAGTCAGTTCCTCGCATCAGGTGGCCAAAATATTGGCGTTTCAGCTTAGTTTTTTGTTAACCTGGCTAGGCTATAGCACATAGTTACTTAACCCAACACTAATCTAGGTGTTGCTGTGAAGACATTTTGTCGATGAAGTTAACACCCACAATCAGTTGACCTTAAGTAAAGGCAATGGCCCCCGATAATGTGAGTGAGCCTTATCCATTGAGTTGAAACCTTAAGAGCAAAACTGAGTTTTCCCTGAGGAAGAAGAAATTCTCTCTCCAGACTGCATCATTAGCTCCTGCCGAGGAGTTTGAGCCTGCTGGCCTTTCCTACATGTTTCAGATTTACCAGACCCCGCAGTCGGGTGAGCAAATTCTTTGAAATACATCCTACTGGTTCTGTTTCTCTGGAGAAGACTGACTGATATACCCACATACAGAAATAGGTCAGAAAAGACAGTAATTAAATAAACCCACAGCTCTGCTACATCTGTGCTCACCACACGGCCCTCTTATTACTTATTCAGGGTCTCAAGTCTCTGACACCCAGGAGAACACAGACCTCAGTAGTCCAGCCACAGCGAGATATCAAGTCAGCGTCTTTGCTGCACTGTGCATATTTTCCAAACTAAAATTTCAGAGCACTAAGCCTGACAGATAAAAATGTACCTAGAGGAAAAACTGGAAAGAATATTTGAAATGGGGTCTGTTCCAAAAAATCTGGGACATACACTCACTGTATGTACATATAATTCAGGTTTGACCTCAATCAGTTCCCCTGGTCCACATAAACTCTAAATGTACCTCACAAAGCCCAGCTGCTAGACACTGCAAGACTGAGGATCCCCCAATTGTTTAACAAATACTCAATGAATATGAAGCAGGCCAGAAACCATCTTGACATTTGAGATAAAAAGAACAAGATAGCACTCCTAGTCATCAACAGCTCTGAGCCTGCTGAGCAGATGGGCAAGTTAGGAGGTGATTACAAAACAGGTATACTGGTGTCCTGACAAAGCCAAACCCCAGGTACTGCCCAAGACTGTACATCCCACCCTCAAGGCCCCCACAGCAAGGACTCCCTTCTGTGCCATTTCACCTCTTTGTAAACTCAACAGAGGCTAACTGTGGTGTCCAACAAAACTAAATTCATCTCTCCGCAGGCCCGTCATTTCAGCTGTCCACGTCCACAGCTCTTGATCACCTGGGAAGAAATCAGGGACAAGGCCCACCCCAGTGATAAGCCATCCACTGTCAGCCTGGCCCTTTGACCTGCTCAGGCCAGCCTCATGGTCACCAAGGGTTATCCCAGGCCTCTGGGGCCAAAACCCCTTTCTTTACACATTGGTTTTGAGAAAGACTAGTCTACTGAGAGTCCCTTGGACTGCAAGATCAACCAGTCAATCCTAAAGGAAATCAACCCTGAATATTCGATAGAAGGACTGATGCTGAAGCTGAAGCTCCAATACTTTGGCCACCTAATGTGAAGAGCTGACACATGGGAAAAGACACTGACGCTGGGAAAGGTTGAAGGCAAAAGGAGAAGAGGGTGGCATGGGAGGAGGTGGTTGGAAAGCATCACTGACTCAGTGGACTTGAGTTTGAACAAACTCCAGGAGACAGTGAAGGACAGGGAGGCCTGCCATGCTGCAGTCCATGGGGTTGCAAAGAGTCAGACATGACTGAGCAACTGAACAACAAGGCTAAGAAACATTAGCTCCTACTTTTATCCCTCCTAGACTGGCCTCCCGCACTAATAGCTCTGAACTACGGAAGCTGCTAGCTGCTTTCTCAGAGTCTGGGATGGTGCCTGGTCTAGGCTAAGTGCTCAGTGGCCTGTGCTGAAGGGAGGAAGAGAAGAAGGGAGCAAAAGAATGAAAGACTTTTATAGATGAGGAAATTCAGCAGCAAAATAAGAAACACACCAGATTGCTGAAGGTACTAGACTTGAGTAATGTCAGCATTTCGCTTCCAGTGTGATCAAAATTTCCTGACTCGTTTCCTGGTCTGTGACTATGGGATCATAACAGTGTCTGCCTCATTAAGATTAAGATGTGATGTCCGTAGAGCACTCAGCCAAGTGTCTGACAGACAATTAACACGCCATTGAAGTTAATGTCACTGTTAAAATTCTCATATCGCCACTATGGACTTGTAATTCCTCACCTACACAACAGGGAGTTATATCATATAACCCCCTTCAAGTCCTACAGCTCTGTCACGTGGTAGGGCAGAAACGGACTCTTTTTACATCAGCTCCATTTCATAAATGACAGTCGCTGACAAGGAGAGCAGAGGTGCTGGAGCCCAACTCTGAACTCTGCCCAAAGTGCCCAGGCCAGCTCCAGTATCCAGTTCAGTACGGTGCTGTTCCTAAATCCAGCTGAAAGCTTTCCACCCCTGGCTCTGCCCTCCCCAGCTTGACTTGTATCTTGCCTCTTGTTGTAAAACTAATATTAAGTTTTACTGCTCAGCACATACTGTATTGATATTGATTGTCACATTGTGTCTCAGATTAGCTTTAATGGTTTGTATATTCAGCCATGCACAGTTAGCTAAAACCAGCCCAGAGTCACCTCTCAGTTCCCTACAGGCTTATGAATGTTTTTAAGACTGTGGATTTCTTAGAGAATTGAGCCAAATTTTCATTGAACAACTGGCAACTTTCATTGGATAACTGACATTGAACAACTAAGGAAAAGAACCTCAAAAGCTCTGTCTGCAAAGAATATAAATTACGAATGATCAATTTCAGTGACTCCCAGTGCATGAATCATTTCTATAATAAAACTGTTTGGAGAAAGACTGAAGGATTGTGTCTCTTAATCTTACTCTCCCAGAATTCTGTTATTAAATGTGTCCAAGACCAACAATGGGTTATGGATTTATTTGAAGAATCACATAATCCCTCAAAAATATCAGGACTCAAGAGGAATTTATAAGTGGAACTGCACAGATTTTGTGCTCACTAGAGTTAGTAAAGCTGAGGCATATGGGTAATTTTTCTCTCATTAACGAATCTTTCAATACTTGAAAAGTAATTGCACTTATCTGGCACAAACAGCCTACAAGCTTTTCTTACTTCATATTCCACAAGATTTTCCTTCCCCAGTGAAAGAAACCTTCCATATTTTTCTGTAAAGTTTGCTGTCATTTCTCTCAATTCCTCCCTCCAAAACAGAAAGTCAAAAGTTTAGCTAAAATTGAGATAACAAAAAGTTTTACCAGTTGATAGTTAATTGTCCCATATTCACTCCTGACTTTTAGTGCTGACTCCTAAGCATGCCTAGATCAGTGGTTCTCAACCAGAACAATTCTGCACCCCAGGGGACAGCTGGTAGTTTGTGGACACATTCTGATGGTCACAACTCAGACTGTGGTGGGGGCTACGTGGCATCAGGTGGGTGGAGGTCAAGATGCTGCTAAACATCCAATGCATAGGACAGCTCCCTCAACAAAGAATTATCCTGCCTGAATTAGTGTTCTCCAGAGGATGCAGAGTACATCATAAGAAACTCTAGGCTGGAAGAAGCACAAGCTGGAATCAAGATTGCTGGGAGAAATATCAATAGCCTCAGATATGCAGATGACACCACCCTTATGGCAGAAAGTGAAGAGGAACTAAAAACCCTCTTGATGAAAGTGAAAGAGGAGAGTGAAAAAGTTGGCTTAAAGCTCAACATTCAGAAAACTAAGATCATGGCATCTGGTCGCATCACTCCATGGGAAATAGATGGGCAAACAGTGGAAACAATGGCTGACTTTATTTTTCTGGGCTCCAAAATCACTGCAGATGGTGACTGCAGCCATGAAATTAAAAGACGCTTACTCCTTGGAAGGAAAGTTATGACCAATCTAGAGAGCATATTGAAAAGCAGAGATATTACTTTGCCAACAAAGGTCCGTCTAGTCAAGGCTATGGTTTTTCCAGTGGTCATGTACAGATGTGAGAATTGGACAGTGAAGAAAGCTGAGTGCTGAAGAATTGATGCTTTTGAACTGTAGTGTTGGAGAAGACTCTTGAGAGTCCCTTGGACTGCAAGGAGATCCAACCAGTCCATTCTGAAGGAGATCAGCTCTGCGATTTCTTTGGAAGGAATGATGCTAAAGCTGAAACTCCAGTACTTTGGCCACCTCATGCGAAGAGTTGACTCATTGGAAAAGACTCTGATGCTGGGAGGGATTGGGGGCAGGAAGAAAAGGGGACGACCGAGGATGAGATGGCTGGATGGCATCACCGACTCGATGGACGTGAGTTTGAGTGAACTCCGGGAGTTGGTGATGGACAGGGAGGCCTGGCATACTGCAGTTCATAGGGTCGCAAAGAGTCGGACACGACTGAGTGACTGAACTGAACTGAACTGAGAGGAACAGGATGAGTAAATACCAAATTCATATTTATTTACATTTTATTATGTTTCATCTTAGTTATAATATAACATTTATTATGCTTATATTATAATAATATTAACATATAGCACATTTATAATATTATCATATGATCACATATATTAACCATATAGTAAAATATAAATTCATTATATATCAATTATAAGATATAATAAAAATTTAATACTTATAGTATATTATTTCTAATATAGTATATTTATACTATAATATAATTATTATATAATAAATATTATTATTATTATAAAATATTTTAATTGTTATAAGGAAATGGATCACACTCTTATGGAGGCTGACAAATCCAAAATCTACAGAGCAGATGTCCCAGTCCAAGTGTGAAGGCTGGCAGGCTGTTATTGAACCTGGAAGAGCTGATTGATGTCCCAGTTCAAAGGCCATCATTCAGAATGATTCTCTTTTATTCAGAGAAGAGTAAGCCTTTTGTGCTATTCAAACCTTCAACTGGTTGGATAAAGCTTATCCAGCATTAGGGAAGACAATCTGCTTAACTCAAAGTTCACCAATTTAAACATTAATCTCATCCCAAAACACCCTCACAGAAACACCCAGAGTAGTATTTGACCAAACATCTGGGTTCTCTTATATCCAGTTAAATAGACACATAAAGGAGTAACCATCAAACCACTAAAAACGTCAATAGTGCTGTGGTTGAGAATTTTTGATCCAGAATCATTCTAGGCATGTAATAAATGCTCAAAAATGTTTGTTGGTGGAATACAACTGTCTTGTGTTCACGCTAAGACAAACAATGGCTCAAAGTGGGGTATGGTGCTCCGGGGATTCATGGAGGAGATGGGCCAGATAGAAACTTGTAAATATGGATGGAACTTGAGTGGAGATGGAGGTGCATTTCAGAAATGGGAGAAACCACATGAGCATGGTGCATGCAAGAAGCCAGGAGGACTAAATCCCATCAGCTAAAACCCTAAAGAAATACTCTGGGATCTTAGTAGAATAGAACCCATCATGCATGAAATTTGAATGAATGATGTGGTCTTGTTTTTAAACCAATTGAAATTATGTGTTTTGGGGAAGGAGAGTAGAAGAAAATGCATCTTGAGAACCATTTATATTTATATAAATAGCACTGCTAATTTATGGGGCTTCCTAGGTGGCTCAATGGTAAAGAATCCACCTGCCAGTGCAGGGGATGCAAGTTCGATCCCTGGGTTGGGAAGATACCCTGGAGGAGGAAATGGCAACCCATTCCAGTATTCTGGCCTGGGAAATCCCATGGACAAGGGAACCTGGCAGACTACAGTCCATGGGGTTGCAGAGTCAGACAGGACTTAGTAACTGAGCATACACACACACACACACACACCCCACACAAATTTATATTAGCACATTTTACACATGAAGGCACTGAGACAGCAAGACATTAACCATACAGTTTGGGAATTTTTGCTTTACAAGTTTGGTAAATGTGCTTACTTCTGACTGCTGACATGAGCTGTGTGTTACTAGAGACAATACCATTAATGCATGGGCTCTGGAGCCAGGGCATGTGGGCTCAGACTGGCTCCACCACTTAGTAGCTCACAACTCTGGGCAAGAGGCCAAACTTGTGAATATTAAACAAGTTCATAAATATAAAGCAGGCAGAACAGGGCCAGACAGGCACATAGAAAATGCTCAGTCATGTTGGCTGTTCTTATTACCATCATTCATTTTAATCCCAGTTCCTCAGCCCCAGAAATAAGGTTCTGCCCGATTTCTGCCCATTTAATAAACAGCAAATCGTCTGGTGGCAAAACTAAGAAGGCATTAGCAAGTCCTTTTCAGGACTTTCCTAACTGATTTCAATAGAATACTTCCACAGATATCTCAAAATGAAGTGATTTCAACTGCTCTGCTTAGGTTTAAAACATTTTCTCCTGCAGCCTCCATATTAAGCCTGTAGTTCAGACAAGCAAACAGTAAAACAAGCATGTACAAGCTGCTGCTCTGAGTAGCCAGCTAAGAAATGATGCTGCCCAGAGGGGTGTGTGTGTGTGTGTGTGTGTGTGTGTGTGTGTGTGTTAGAGAGAGAGAGACAGAGAAAAACACAGATGTGGGGAGGGGGAGAAAAGGAGGATGTGTACCAGACACGTTGGAGTTTCTGAGCACAAAGCAACAGGCTACAGGTGGCAGAGACTCTTATACATCCCCAGCAATTGGCACCTTTAATGTAACTTCTGTGTCCAATTTTCAAAACAAACAAATAGCAACAACAACAACAAAAAAAACCACAGTGTGTAGGGAAGAGGGGGGACTCGCCATCAAAGTTAACTCCATGGCTTTTTCAAAGGCTCATCAAATAGGAAAAGATCCACAGAGCGGTCCTAAGCTGCTGAGGAGGCTGGAAGTCGTGCCAATGAAAAGAATTGGGCAGACTGAACCTCGAAAACAGACACTAATGGGAGCCATGATGGCTGCCTTCAAACAGCTGAAGGGCAATGGTATGGATGGGAATTAAATATGTCATGTGTAGAATCCAGTTGCAATGAGCAGGTACAAATACTATCTTTCTACTACTTAGAATAGTATAAAAATACAATTCACTATCAATGGGTAGAGAGTTCCCTGTCATTAGACTGATACAGGAAGAGGGTGAATAATCATTTGGGGATAATCATTATGGGGTAGTGATTTCATACTTTAAAGTGATTTCTAATTATAGAGTTCCCAAATTTAAAACTTACATTCCCTATTTGGATGTGAGGTTTAGATTTTGCTTATTTTCTTTACCTTCCTTAAACTTCATTCTATACTAGTGATAGAAGAGTTCTATTTCCAAATCCAGCTCTTGTTGGTTGTTCCTGGCTGCCTAGAACACTGTGTAATGTGATAGGCTGGTAACATCTGCTAAAAAAAAAAAAGAAAAAGCAAAGGAGTTTCATTTTTCATTCTTATTGTATATGCAGCAGCTATAATATATAATAAGGACAATATTTTAAAACTATTTTTAATCTAATTCTCAACAAGCAAAAGTATTCCCTTCGCATCTTTTCTTTCCATTATGTGGGTTAGGGCAGGTGGTTTACTGCCTCAGAGAAAGGGCAGTAGGCTGGACCCATCTAGATCAAAGAGTCCTTAAGTAGGAAAGAAGAAAGTTACAATGTAGAACAATTCCCAACAGACAAAAGAGAAAGTAGAGACCTTTCTGGGAGAAAGTGGAAGGTTCTGGAAAGGATAAACCTGAGAAGAAGTAGCTGCCTGAGACACCCCCTACTTCTGAGCCTAAACTCAGGGCAGGGAGTGGGGACAGATAGAAACTCTGAGGGGAAAGAAGGAAAAGCTGAATCCAGAGCAAGCCCAGTGCCCTTCCTATTTAGAATTCTTGGGGAGAGCACCTTGTCCTGCACCTGGGTCACCATGGGGCAGCCACATATGCAGAGATGACAATGTGGGATGTGCAGAAAGACAGCAGTCTGGACTAGGTGCCCTGAACATCTCTGTTCACACAGAGTGTCTGGACGTTCCCACCTTGCAAGGGATAAAGAAGGATGCAGAGTTGAGAGCAAGGGGCCCGCCTTGGGTGGCCATTGTGAGAGGCCGAGTGACCAGATGGAGAGTGTGGCTGATGATCAGAGGATCTATAAGGCCAGTAAGGTTTGAAACAGGGTCAAATAAACAAGGGCGCCACCAAGCCCTGAGGGTGCCAAGACAGCAGAGCCCAAGTTACACCACTGTGGTTGTGTCTACAGATACACAAGGACAGAGGCCAGGCGGACTCCAGACGGAGGTGAGAGGAAGCTGGGAGAAAAGCGGTGTTCCGGCCAGGAGTCTTTCCCTACAGGACATGAGGATGGCACCCCTTGCCCAGAGGCATCGGCGGCTGGTGAAGGGAGGGGACACCCGCTGAAAGCTCTGCCAAGTGAGCCTAAACTTTAAACTGACTAATTGCTCCAAAGGTCCTTATAACTCAGGAAAGACTGAGTTCCCTTCCATTAGCAAGTGTAAGTCATTGTGGAAGACATGGTCAAGATGGAACTGCTTTTTTCAAACCTGAGCTTGACTATTTCAGCATCTCTGCCACCTCCCTCATATATATACACACACACATACATATGCTCACACACACACATACACACACACTGTTAACGTCTATGCAGTCAATCGCTCGAACCTGACAAGATTGGCTAGAACAAAGGTCTGGAAGACTTCTCAAGAACAGAGGGGAAAAAATGAAAGGACTGGGTATGCAGGAGCAATGGCAGGAAAGAATAAGAAGAGAGATCCACCTGAAGGATAACAACTGGCACTGCTGAATGCTGCCCATGGAATAGGCTCTTTGCATCATCACTGCTCCAAGCATCGCCAGGAGACAAGCAATGCAGCTGTCAATGGAGCCTGCTAGAAATCCAGCAGCTCTACCGCACCTCTATTTTACCTTTTTCTTTCCAGTGTTATTGAGATAAATAGACATATAATACTGTGTAAGTTTAAGGCATACAATGTGATTATTTGATGCATATATTGTTTACCATATACATATTTATATATATGTTTACCACAATAGGTTAGTTAACATATCCTTCACATCCTACAATTACAATTTTGTTATTGTTATGATAAGAACATTTAAGATTAGTTATCTTAGTAAGTTTCAAGTACACAATATAGAATCATTAACTATAGTCGCTATGCTGAAATTAGCTCCCCAAACTTACTCCTCTTACAACTACTGGAAGTTGTACCATTTGCCCATCTTCGTCTCCCCATCTCCCCTGCCCTGCCAGCACCTGCCAGCTGGCAACCACTGCCCACTCTGCTTCTATGAGTTTGGCTTTTTCAGACTCTACGTATAAATGAGATCAGACACTGTTTGTGCTTCTCTGTCCCTACTGCATCTTAGCATGATCCCGACTGATCTGTGTTGACATGTGAGTTTGAGAGGTACTACGAAACATGACTTAACACAATCAAATCAACAATTCTACGAATTAAAGAGTATTCTCTCCATTTTCCAGATGAGCAAACTGAGACCCAGTCAAGATGATATATGCACTAAGTGGCAGAACCAAGACACCAACTCAAGTAATCTGACTCCAGAGCCCACCCCCTTCTCTGTATCAAAAACTTAGGCTTCTTCACTGTTTTGTTTTTTTTTTTTCCTGGTCAAATGAGTGTTTACAATCACACTGATGCATGCCTAGAATATTTTGGATTGGTCTGTGGAGTTACAGCAGTGACAAGATTTCCTGTTCCAATACATTTTCCAAAGAAAAACACCAGATATTCATGATTCAATCCATGCCCAGGATTCTGTATGATCAGAGTCCCCTGTATTTTAAGCTTTTGGGCAATTCATAGCTATCATGTCTAAATTATTCTGCTTGTTCTAAATTTGCCCTGCATGTGTACCTTTCAAGAATAGTTCTTTTAGCTGATAAACCCCTGTTTTTAAATGCAAATGTGTTTTGAAATATATCTGTTCAATCATTTCTCCCTCAAAATCATACTATAGCTGAATTACTCCAAAGGAATCTGTACTGAAGCAGGAAACATTTTCAAGCATAATCCTGTGGTGCTTTTCATCTAGAAAGGTGACTAACAGCTTGCATAAACGTATACCCAGACTTAAATCTTAAAATCCCTGTGGAGTTTGTAAGGGGCGTTGAGAAAGCAAGCCAAACCTGGGAAACAGAAATGTCTTTGCATGCTGACTTATCTACCAGTCACGAAACCAGTCCAATTTAAAATTTCTGTTACTCCTTTCAGCTCCACAACCTCTATTTTCCTGACAGTGAGTTTAAAAAGCACTCTTTCCTCTGTTAGGAAAAATAAGAAATGGCTCCTGGCCAGCACATGTTAATTAGATCACGCAAGGTGACGATAAAGGATCTGAAGATAAAACCCATGCATTGCCACCTGATATGAAATGAGTAATTATAAACATATGTTTGGAAAAATGAATGAAATCTAGCCTTGGGTCTGGAAATTATCCAGCCCTATGACCTTGGGGAACTCAGTCTCCTCTACAGGTTCATTTTTTGGGGAGGGCCTCAATGATTTCCTAAGACTCCTTTCAGCTTCACAGTCTCAGATTTTAAATCAGACCTTAATTATGTGCTAAGTAAAATGTATCACACTTAATTTGAAGGATGGCATACTGACAAAGATAGTTAAAAAGAAGACAAGGCAGTGTGGAAACTAGTCATTACATAATACAGAATACAAAACGTTGTTTATACTCTTTAAAGCTATATAAGATTCTGTGTGCATGTGAACAGAAGCTGGAAGGAAAGAGGGAACAAAAAGAACAGAATGAGATCATGGGTGGGTGAAATTTCTTTATATTCTGATATTCATTAACTTGCTGTTTGATGTTAAAAAAAAAACACACTTCATATTCTACGGAAAAACTACTTGGTAGTTTATTTTCATTTATTTTCTCAGCTTCTAAGGGGAGGTTAGCCCAGTTGATCTCATTGTTATCTATGGATTGTGTCACTTTTTAGAGCTCAATAGTGTTTTCAAAGTGGTCACACACCTGTGCTGCCGTGGGTAGATCCCCATCTTCTCAGCCCAAACCTACGAATAAATCCTGTGCTTGCGTTCACCTCCACTGCTGGCTGAGAGAAGACAGGTATTGCACATAAGGATTCAATCAGAGCAGTGCTCAGCTGCTTCAGTCATGTCCAACTCTGTGCAACCCCATGGACTACAGCCCGCTAGGTTCCCCTGTCCATGGAATTCTCCAGGCAATAATACTGGAGTGGGTTGCTATTTCCTGCTCCAGGGAATCTTCCTAATCCAGGGATCAAACCTGAGTCTCCTAAGACTTTTGCATTGCAGGCGGATTCTTTACCACATGAGCCATTAGGGAAGCCCCTCAATCAGAGCACCACAGACGGAAGCAGACCGTGCAGTTTGCTCTGCCCTTCCTCTGAGGTAGTCCATTTGGAGTGTCTACCTTGTTCATAAAGAAGCCCTTCACTGTCCATCCTTGTTCCACAACCAAGGGCCCCAGTAGTCACTCAATATATCTCTGCGCCCCACCATGGCAGCATCTGATCGGACCAGTGCTGAGCACCTGATCCATGATGGCCAATCAGAGCCTCTTTGCCAGACACCTGAAACTGGGACTAAGAAATAGTATCTCTTGAGATGGCTAACACCAAAACCTGTCAGCATGTCAGCTTGGGTGTTTTGGAATACAGTAAGTCCCCTACATGTGAACCTTCAAACTGCGAACTTTCAAAGATGTGCACAAGCGTTCCATCAATGTCAGGCCTAAGTGAAACTGCAGCTTGCCCTCCATCTCCTATGGCTGATGATCCTCCAACTCTACCATCCTTGCCTCCTCTCCCTCCTCCAGTTAGTAACTCTTCTTGACTGTTCATTCAATGCCAGCCCCTAAATGCCAGCTATTTTACTGTACTACTGTACTTTTCAAGGTGCTGTACTGTAAAAGTGTTTTCTATACCTTTTGTTTTTGTTTACGTGTTATTTGTGTGACAAGTATTACAGTATAGTACTATATAGCTGATTGCATTAGTTGGTTACATAGGCTTACTTTGTTGGACTTAAGAACAATTTGAACATATAAACACACTCTCAAAATGGAACTCATTTATATGTAGGGTAAGTATTTATTACAGTAAACATTTTTGTTCACCCAAGTAGATTGTAAAAGCAGAGGAAGCTCAGATAGGGGACAAAATGCCAGTGGGGAGAGAATGAGTTTATATGCGTTTTTGCTTCAGTCCCTTCCTCAAGGATGCTGCAACTTGCCCTTGGGATCCTTAACTAAAGGCTCCTTTCAGCTTAAGCAAGGCAACTGGTTTCTATAACTTGTAATGAAAATTGTCCTAATACAGTTGCCCTCCATTTATCTGTGGGACCCTCCCAGCAAGTCATACAAGTCCCTGTGTAACCTGGTGCTGCAGAGAGCCCCAGCTTTGTAGCCCACTCACACCTGGCCACAGGGGGCCTCAGCTGATACTGCCCAACACCTCACTGCCTGTGATCTCTGGGCCTTGCTGGCTGCTCTGCCTGAAAATGTCTTCCAGTCACTGAGCTGCTGGAGTAAGCAGGTAAAAAGCTGTCTGCAGGGCTCTGCTTGCTTCCTGCCTTTCTTCAGCCTTGCATATGATTAAAGCACTCACGCTGAGTGCTTCCTGGGATGCTGGGCACTGCTCTTTCTGATCACGCTAGCCAGAACAGACTGAGATTTCAGAGAGCGGGCCCTCCTGGGAAGTGGAGGGAGACAGCTCTTGTTGCTGCAGCCTGAGATGATGCTGTTCTCATTAGGTTTTGCTGCATCCTTTATTTATAAGGATTTCCTGGGCATCCAGGTTAAAGGCTGGCAGTGCCCAGCATCCCCACGATTAATGAAGAATCAACAGCACGGTGAAAAACGTGTATCTGGGGGGGTTTCTGCATTCCAGGGAACAACAAGTGAAAGAAGAGAGCTTCTCTGAAAATGCCAGGGGAGAGGAGTAACTTGCTTCCCAAAAGATTTTCTGAAGAGCAGCAAATGTGCACATTTCAATTCTACCTAGTTGAAAGGAAGGGCAAGTCACAATCACAGACGTTATACAGTACAGGCACAGTGCACCAGAAAAGCCGGCTAAGGTAGGAGGCATTATCATCCCTGATTTACAGACAAGGAAACTGAGGTTCAGAGGTTAAGTAACTTGCTGAGCTTACACAAGGACCAAGTGGGCCTCTGGGTGCAAAGCTAGTCACCTGGTCCCAGTGACGATCATCTAGTTCAGTTCAGTTAAGTCACTCAGTCGTGTTCGACTCTTTGTGACCTAATGAACTGCAGCACGCCAGGCCTCCCTGTCCATCACCAACTCCCAGAGCTTGCTCAACTCATGTCCATTGAGTCAGTGATGCCATTCAACCACCTCATTCTCTGTCATCCCCTTCTCCTCCTGCCTTCAAACTTTTCCAGCATCAGAGTCTTTTCCAATGAGTCAGTTCTTCACATCAGGTGGCCAGAGTATTGGAGTTTCAGCTTCAGCATCAGTCCTTCCAATGAATATTCAAGACTGATTTCCTTTAGGATGGACTGGTTAGATCTCCTTGCAGTCCAAGGGACCCTCAAGAGTCTTTTCCAATACCACAGCTCAGAAGCGTCCGTCTAAGGCAGTGGTAATCAGAATGTTCACCAGATCAGCAGCATCAGCATCACTTAGGAGGAAATGGATAGAAAGGTAGATTCTTAGGCCTCAGCCCAAACGTACTAAATCAAATAGTCTGGTGTCAGGGCCCAGCAAGCTGGGTGTTAACAAGCCCTCCACAGGATTCTGCTGTGCTCTAAATCCCCCTGACTCAATGTGAGTCTCAGTGCAGCTGTGACAAGAACCACTGACTGAAATCACCCACCCTGGCCAGGCCCAGTTGTAACCACATGCATGAGTTCTCTTACAACAGGAGGTGCCGGTAACAAACAGGGAATTAACAAGCTACCACCAACTGGATGAATTCGGGAAAGCTCAAAAGAAAGAGGAAAGGCCAGTCCATATGTCCTGCCAACCTCCCAGAATCCTCCTCACTGGAATTCATCTTGGCTGAGTGATGTGCACGCTACCAAGAAGAATCTTGAGTCAAAATGATTGCTCAAAGACAACCTGGAAACTAACCCCATCACCATGAAACCTGAGGCTGTGAGCCACGTGGCAGAGCAGTCCTCCTGGGTTCTCTTACCCTGCTGCTCTCCACCCAGGCACCCCTTCCCAATAAAGTCTCTTGCTTTGTCAACATGTGTGTCTCTTTGGACAATTCATTCCAAATGTTAGAAGACCCCACTGTTGGGCTCTGTAAAGGGTGCCCCTTCCTGCAACATAGCCACATCAGCATCACCTGGGAACTCATTAAATGTGCAGACTCTCAGGCCCTACCCCACATCCAGTGAGTGGGAGTCTTCATTCTAACATCTCCAGTGACACACATTAGAGCTGAAGACTTAAGGAGCAAGCAGTTACCATTTGCTACCATGTCATTTCAATCCTGTTTGAAGTTCAGAAAATGAGTAGGGATGGGGGAGACTACTCTGGGAGGGAAGATGATGAGATTGTTAAGGGTTCCTTGGTGCATGGGTGATACTTCTTTTCTCTCTTTTACTTCATCATGTAAGGAGGTAATTTAGTGTGACAGCTTTTCTTGTTTGTTTTTTATACTCCCTTTCTCGAGATGCTCAAAGTGATTTTATTTTGAAGCACTCTTTTAACTAAGCTGGGGCCATACTTACATGGATGCAAACACAGGGGCTCCTCTAAACCCTGATGAAGTCAAGGGAAATCAGAAAGTGACATGAGTGACATTCATTCATGCCTGCTTCCTCCTTCCTAACAGAACCTGCTCTCTACCCTACTCTATGCAGACATGCATAGAGTGGCTCATTGCTCCCAGACCCAGAGTATGCACTGCTTGGTCTACAGAAATGAATCAGGGACTTCCCTGGTGTTCCAGCGGTTAACAATCCACCTTGCAATGCAAGGGACGTGGGTTTGAGCCCTGGTCAGGGAACTAAGATCCCATATGCTATGGGGCAACTAAAGCCCATGTACCATACCTACTGAGGCCACATGCTCAGGATCCCATGCGTACTTCAACCAGAGAAGCCTGCATGCCACAACTAAGACCCAACGCATCCAAATAAAAACATAAATACTGAAAAAAAAATGAATCACAGTTTCCTTACCACCAGTGATTGACTTAAACGTAGATGTGTGAGCATAATCCTAAACAGTGGGAGAGGAGAAGTGAGAATAATTGTTTCCTCAGTTTTTAAAAGAAACATATGGACCATCTCACGCCCATTAGGATGGCTATTATCCCCCCCCAAAAAAAAGGGAGGAAGGGATGTAGAGAAAGATTGGAACATTTTTGCACTGTTGGTGGGAATGTAAAACGGTACAATCACTATGGAAAACAGGTTGGCAGTTCCTCAAAAATTAAAAGTAGAATTACCACATGATCTAGTAATTCCACTTCTGGGTATATACTCAAAAAGAACTGACAGCAGACTGTTGAAGAGATATTTGTACACCCATGTTGACAGCAGCATTATTCATAATAGCTAAAAGATAGAAGCATCCCAAGTGTCCGCTGGGCTGATGAATGGATAAACAGATGGATGGATAAATAAAATGTGGTTTATAAAAACAAGAGAATATTATTTAGTCTTAAAAAGGAAGGAAATTCTGACTCATGCTACAACATGGATGAACCTTGAGGGCAATATCAGAAATGAAATGAGCCAGTCATAGAAAGAAACAGACATGTAAGGCACATAGAGTAGTCAGATTCACATAGTAAGATACTAAAAGGGTGATTATGAGGAAATGTGAATGTACATAACAGTGCTGAACTCTGCACCTAAAAATGGTCAAAATGGTAAATTTTATGAGATGTGTATTTTGCAATTAAAAATAAAAAATTTTTTAAAGAGAGACTATCCCTGGTTCTGCCTCTGCATATTATCATGTCTTTGTGTGGTACCTGGAATAGATGCCCAAATTTTGGGACCTCCTTCTAAGGAGAGAAAAAAGATGGGAAAAACATAAATCTTTGGTGCTGCCTTTGAGTCACTGTGTTAACAGTCCTGGATCTGCCTTTCTCCCCAGGACTTCTCTAATGTGAAATAATATTTTTTATTACTTAGCTGCTTTGAGTTGGGTTTTCTGTTTCCTTGAAAGGCATCCTAACAGATACAGGGTTCTAAGTATCCAACAAGAAGCGAGCAGCCAGCGTGACTTGCCTTGAAGCTTTAAGCTCTGCCACCACCATAGTGAACTGTCGGTAGGTGTTAGAAAGGAAGTCTCTGTGCCCTACTTGCTCTTGCTGATCAAACTTTGTTCTGTTTTCCAGATATTGCTGTGCAATATGCTTTTATAAATAACCATTGAATTATTGAAACCCCTTGGATAGCTATCATCGCATGGACTACAATACCACAGAAATGATGCTGAAGGGACTTCCCTGGAGGTCCAGCGGCTAAGAATTCAAACTCCCAGGGGGCCCAGGTTCCATCCCTGGTTAGAGACCTGGATCCCACATGCTGCAACTAAGAGTTTGCCTGCCTCAACTGAAGATCCCACATGCTACAATTAAGACCTGGTGCAGTCAAATAAATAAATTTTTTTAAAAGAAATGATACTAAAGAAATTTACTCATTAACATGAAAAGCTTCTTATTTGTGCATTAAGCAGGGGTAAATACTAGTTACGAAATGATATAATTTGATTTCTTATGTATTAACTTATATTTTCTTATGTATTAACTTCAACTAGTTAACAGATAAGCAGGCAATGACAGAGAGATAAATGGATACAAATATACGTGGACAGAAAACAAGAGCAAACAAAAATTAACACTAATTATATCTTGGAAGTAGAGATTACAGCTATGACTTATTTCCTTCTTTTTGGTTTTGTAGTTTTCTAAATGAAATTATTTTTCTTCAATAAATTATTTTATGATTAAAAATATTAGTCTTTTAAAAAACTGATGTAATATTTTAATTCACTTAACTCACAGACACATGATTTTTCTCAGAGCTGAGTTTATAATCTTCTGTGTGTGCAACCTTTTAATGTTAACCATTTAGAGAGGACATCTCCATATGTATGACATGGATCCCAGCCTCTAAAATGCTATCTACCAATCCTAATTAACAGTGCTGTCAACAAGGGTTTATTATTCCAGGCTCCATCATTGTACTGTAGTGTTCTTGGGTAGTATTCCAGGGCTGAAGCATAGTTTGTGAGGTGAAAGTGTTAGGTCGATCAGTCATGTCTGTCATTTTGTGACCCCATGGACTATAGTCTCTGTCCATGGGATTCTCCAGGCAAGAACACTGGGGTGGGTAGCCACTCTTTCTCCAGGGGGTCTTCCCGACCCAGGGATCAAACCCGGGACTCCTGCATTGCAGGCAGTTTCTTTACTATCTGAGTCATGCAGAGCTGGAGCATACTTTGAGTCTTACCAAATAACCCCAGTTTGCTGTATTTTCACTTCTTACATCTGCTTTTAATCCTTTCAGCTTTTTCAGTATTCTTCCTTATCTGTCAAAGTATGTGTCTGTTCCTATCCTCACCTCTGCAGCCTCCAATATACTGAATCCTTGGACATGAGATGAACTCCCATACTTATCACTGAGAGTAAGTAAGAGGCTCAAGGAAGCGTTCTTATGAGGGAGGCCTATGAGCCTTAGTATGTGAGCTTCCTTGTCATCTCAGCTGCACAAGGCCTTTTCTGGCTTGACTCCTGGTTCCTGCATGTATTCTAAACTGGTGAAGAAACTGGAGAGTGGAGTTCTGCATAAGTGAAGTGGGAGGGTCTCTGATAACAAATGGCTACTCCATTAAGAAATAGCATGACTGATTCTCTGGACATCTCGATCCAAACGAAGGAGGCTGCAGATGGCAAAAACAGAAGCAACTGGGGTCCCTTCTACCCCCACCAAAGTGAGGTTATTTAGGTTCACCACCTGGTTATTAGATTCGCCAGATGGCAAGCTTGAGTAACCGCTCAGAAAGAGAGTAACCAGCCAATCCATTACCCCAGCACAGTCAATACCGTTAATTTAACATGAGATGCACATACTACTACATAATACGGGTAATGAGGCATCACGGAGCCATCATAAAGGCAGCCATCTGGGCTCGTGGGGCACAGCCTTTTGCACAGTGTCCATGGGAGAAACCCAGCTGAGCTTTGTACAGCAGGGATGAGAACGAAGCATGGGGGGTGGGGGTGGAGATTGGGTGGGGAGGCAGGAAGTAGGGTGTGTGCCCACATGAGCTGCTGTCCACTGTATTATAATATGTTGCTTGCTATCTCCCAGTCATTGCTGCCTTTTTCCCAAGCTCACCTAGTTCTCAGGTTCTCTTTTGTTGTTATTTTCCATTTTGATGAAAAAGTAATGATATTTTTATACCAACCCTGGAAAATAGAACTGTGACTGACTAGAGGTGGTTTTGAATACTTCAACAGTTCTAGTCCAATTCTGACCGTTACAAAATGACTTTCCTTTAGGAAATGACATGTGTGTATGAGTGGGTAGGGGATGGGTAGAGAGGGTTCACACACTCTAGCTCGCCTCTGGAAGAGACTTGCGATGGAAAAGCTCCAAGTGTCCCACTGGGGCTGACGCCCAAAGGACCTGGGCACCTCAGAGGGTAAGGCCAGAGAGAAAAGAAGGTGAACCAAGCTGTGCTTGAGTCAGACACAGAGCACAGGGGCGGGAGCATTTCCTGCCACAGCTCCTTCTCATTACCCCACAGTACCCAGCACAGCACAGCCCAAATTTGTCATGTTTGTGTTTGTGGAAGTCAATACACTTATTCAGCAAATGTTTACTAGATGTAGGGCACCACCCCAGTACTCTTGCCTGGAAAATCCAATGGACGGAGTAGCCTGGTGGGCTGCAGTCCATGGGGTCGCTAACAGTCGGACAGACTGAGTGACTTCACTTTCACTTTTCTCTTTCATGCATTGGAGTAGGAAATGGCAACCCACTCCAGTATTCTTGCCTGGAGAATCCCAGGGATGGCGGAGCCTGGTGGGCTGCCGTCTATGGGGTCACACAGAGTCGGACACGACTGAAGTGACTTAGCAGCAGCAGCAGTAGCAGCAGCAGGGCACCAGGGGAAACCAGGTAAAGGGCACATGAGATTTCTTTGTATTATTCCTTAAAACTGCACACAGATCTATAGCTATCTCAAAATAAAAGTTTTAATTAAAAGTTAAATTCAGAAACCTTGAATCCATCTAAAAAGAGAGTGGCTAGGGACTTCCCTGGTGGTCCAGTGGCTAAGATTCTTGCTCCTGATGCACGGGGTCTAGGTTCAATTCCTGGTCAGGGAACTCAATCCCAAATGCCACAACTAACAGTTCACATGCCACAACTAAAGATCTGCCTGCAACAAAAACTGAAGATCCCACATGCCACAACTAGGACTCAGCAAGGTCAAATAAACATTAAAAAAAAAAAACTATACTTCAATTTAAAATTTTTTAACAAAATAATAATAAGAATTAAAAAAAAGAGTGGCTAACAAGAAACAAATGAGGAGATCCAGAAATATTGTTTCTAAAGGGAGAAGGAGAGAGCGAGACAGTGAGAGATAAACATTCGAGAGGCATCATGTGGCAAGGTGCATAAGCGTGTGTAAACACTGCGGGCAGGGAGCCCCTGTTCCTTCAGGCCCCGAGCAGCCGTTCATCAGGCACCTTCTAGGTTTTCTCCCAACTCTAAGAATGTAGGAGATGTTGACCTATTTTCAAACCAATTTGCCTCACTGCTCACTTTTTCCCAAAATGACCTGTGCATGTAGATTAAGACCATCTGTCTGTAACCCATTTCCTCAGAAGCTGTATACATTTCACGACTGAACTTCTGAGCTGCCCATTGATGTGAGGATGCCTTGCGACACCCTGCAAGGAACTGTCACCATTCCTGCTGGCGCCTAAGGAATGTCCCCCTCAAGGCCATGCCCATCACTCTCGCCATGGCCTCGGGGGAAGAAAGGTGACAACTTTAGAAGTGACAATGGAGGGCTCAGGAAACACCTTGCTCCTGTTCTGTATCAAGCACACAGAATAAACCAAAGAACATAATCTGCACCGTGTTTCTATTATACTGTCTACACTATGATCATGTCGGCTTTAGATCATCAGAAACGTACAGCAACCCAGTGAGGCCAGGGTCTCCCTTGACAGGTGAGGAGACTGAGGCACACAAGGTTCCTGGTTCACAGGAGGAGTAAGAGATGGAGTGGCCATCTTCTGACCCTGGTGTCCACTCTTCACTCTCAGCCCCACTGCTTCCAGCTTGTGGTTTTGCTCCTCAAGATCAGTGTGTTCTTTACCTCCCCTCATCTTGGCTGCACAATCCTGTCATTGGCCCGTTCCTTCCCCCTCCCCCCACACACATCCTGTATCATCAGTGCTACACCATCTATGTCTTGGTACATAAATACTATGTTCAACTTCTCTCTGTCATTGTTAAGTCATCTAGACTTCAGAGTCTCTAGACTCTGTGGAGAATCTTATCTGCTGCCTTACTGCAATATGGGTCCTTTTGGGGAGCAACCTGAAAGAAGCCTTTCTCAGATGCCAGCCTGTCTGCCCTCAGCATTGNACTATGTTCAACTTCTCTCTGTCATTGTTAAGTCATCTAGACTTCAGAGTCTCTAGACTCTGTGGAGAATCTTATCTGCTGCCTTACTGCAATATGGGTCCTTTTGGGGAGCAACCTGAAAGAAGCCTTTCTCAGATGCCAGCCTGTCTGCCCTCAGCATTGTTCTGTGTGTTTCCTATGCAGTGTAGCACAGAGCACAGCAAAGCAAAAGCATGGTGGCAGAGAATGAGACGGTTCAATAGCATTACCGACTCAGTGGACATGAATTTGAGCAAACTCTGGGAGATAACGAAGGACAGGAAAGCCTGGCATGCTGCAGTCCATGAGGTCTCAGAGGGTCAGACACAACTCAGTGACTGAACAACAATGTGTCAGAGAACCAGCAGCAAGTCATGGCCCCAGGAGTCCATCTCAGGGAGGCCAAGGGTCAATGAGATCCACAAGTGGATGCATGAAAATGCACTATGGATGAGGACATGCAAAGTGGCTGATGTTACAGCGGGCCAGCTTGAAGGAAACAAATAGGTTCCTGGTTTGTCTGGCATAGGGAAACTCTTAAATGCCAGGTGTAACTGTCTTCTTTGGCTCCACAATGTCTTAAAGGCACCAGCTGGCACCTGGCGGATGACTGATTCAGCAGCCTGGGAGTTCACAGGGGGCCAACCTGCCTTGGACACAGCTCTGTTGATTAGAGCCAAAGCATCTCACATAACAGTGATAGGTTAAAGCCAACAGATGTCTTCACACCCTAAATCACAGAGAAAGTCGGAAAGGGAGAGGAATAATTGACAGCATCCCTGATCAAAACAGACACCTCGTCATAGCATATTTAGTGGAAAATACATAGAAAACAAAAGCTGAATTCTCCATCCAGGCTGCAGTACCTAATACATCAGTGTTAAGAAGAAAACATTTAGTAAAATATTCCTTTAAGCTTTCCCTGGAATAGGCGCTATTAGGAGCAATCAGACAGCAGTGCAACCCCCAAGTTCATAGTCTGGGGCAAACAACCCTGGTATAGACAAACAGGCACAGCATATCCACCCAACAAATATTTATTGAGCATACATATCAATACTACGTGCCAGGCACCAAGTGAGGCTTTGACATTACACCAGAGCTCCCTTTTAAATTTCTGAAACAAGTTCACATACACAGTCAAATCTGATCTTCATAAAACCAAGTGACATAGGCATTATTATCCTCACTTTGAAGATGAGTAAACTAAGGTTTGCCAAGATTAGATGAACAGTCCAAGTCCATATGACTAC
The DNA here is from genome assembly GCA_006410675.1 of Oreotragus oreotragus. Classification (NCBI taxonomy): domain Eukaryota; kingdom Metazoa; phylum Chordata; class Mammalia; order Artiodactyla; family Bovidae; genus Oreotragus; species Oreotragus oreotragus. Next base: position 214,041 of record SJYX01003459.1, read on the forward strand.
TGTCACTGGGGAAGTGCCACTTCTCTGCACTGGGGAAAATTCTCAAGGAATATTTACTCTTCCTTCATGCCCTGGGATACCACGTACCCTTTCCTATCTGAGCCAAAAGCCTGATCCTCGACCTCTACATGCACTGTACCTCAGAGGTCTCGCACTCTTTTTAGAGTAGGAAGCATATGTAATGATATGCTCAGCTTTAAGCAACGGAAAACCAAAATAAGAGTGACTTAATCAATAAAAGAAAATTATCTTATATAACCACAGATCTAAAAGTACACAATTCCAGAGTTGACATCTTAGCTCAAAATTGTCACAAAAAAATAAATAAAATTACATGGAAAGAATCATGATCCTTCCTTCTTTCCACTCTACCATCCTTAGGCTTCTCACCTCATGGCTACAAAATGGCTGCTACAGCTCTAACCTCATATTCTCACAGGACTGTATCTGAAGGCAGAGCCAGGTCACATGACTATCCAGCAGGATGGGTAGGGGGAAGGAAAAAATCTGGTATTTGTGACTTTCATGAGGGTATCAGGGAGGTGTGGGCACAAAGACAAAAGCTGGGAGTGGCTATTGAATAGTCACCAGTCTCTGCCACAAGTCACTTGATGATTTCTAAGTAGAGTCAGAGCTGAAAACTACTGCCTCCTGAGCAGAAATGTGAACTTCTTGATACTGTTGGTTGCTTTATTAGTTTTCTGTTGCTCCATTAAAAATAACCATGGGCTTAGAGTTTAAAAGGACTTCCCTGGTGGCTCAGACAGTAAAGTGTCTGCCTATAATGTGGGAGACCCAGGTTCCATGCCTGGGTTGGGAAGATCCTCTGGAGAAGGAAATGGCAACCCACTCCAGTACTCTTGCCTGGAAAATCCCATGGATGGAGGAGCCTGGTAGGCTACAGTCCATCGGGTTGCAAAGAGTTAGCCACGACTGAGTGACTAAACTAAATGGGTATTGTTTTAAACTGAGTTTAAAACAGTGGCTAAGACTCAGCGCTCCCAATGCAGTTCAACGGTGTACAGGTTCAATTCCTGGCCAGAGAACTAGATCTCACATGGTACAACTAAGAGTTCACAGGCCACAATTAAAGATCTGAGCTGACGTAACTAAAACCGGGTGCAGCCAAACAAATTAATAAATAAGTATTTCTTACAAAATGAAAGAAGAGAATGGCTGCTGGGTTTGCAACCAAGAGTGTCTGAGTCGTTTAACTTTTTCTCTGTGAAACTGAGATATCCTGATTTAGTTACATAGTGGAATACTACCTAGCTTATGGGGCTTCCCTGGTGGCTCAGAGGTTAAAGCGTCTGCCTCCAATGAGGGAGACCCGGGTTCAATCCCTGGGTCAGGAAGATCCCCTGGAGAAGGAAATGGCAATCCACTCCAGTATTCTTGCCTGGAGAATCCCATGGACGGAGAAGCCTAGTAGGTTACAGTCCACAGGATCACAAAGAGTCGGACACGACTGAGCGACTTCACCTTCATCTAGCTTATAGACATATTTTTTTCTTTTTATGAGAACATGGTGTGTAAGAACCACTGACCAGGACAAGGATTCCTGCTTTAACTTCTCCCACCTCTCCAGTGCTCACAATCTCCCACCACCTGCTCCTCAGCCAGCACTGCACCCCCAACATGGACTCTGAAGAATGCTGACCAACAGGGAGTTTGATAGAGTCTCTTATGACAAAAGGAGTTTGCCTACATGTCTCTAATGTCTCTTTTTAACTGGTTTGTTTCTATCAGGAAAAAGAAAAAGACAAGGATTGATGGAACGAGGAGGCCCATCTCTCAGAATTCACAGAGAGCAGGTTCCAGCACTGCCCGTGGTGTTTGTAATGAGCCTTTGAAGACCTTTCCATGGCCTTCTAAAGAGAAATTGCTTGCCTTCTCTTCTACAGAAATGCTTCATTACAAGCTTTTTCAATGCATTGTTTTCTGTTTCACTGCCTTAAATCCAACTCAGGCTGCCTATGTTTTTTTATTTCAATTAGTTTTCTCTGTTTTATGACATCTATTTGGATTTAAATTTTTTCCTCCACCAAAAAGCATAAAACCCCAAGTCAGATGTCTCCACCGAGAGGTTAAATGCACAAACACAAGGAGATCATTAAAAACTGCCAATTATCAACTCAGAACAACTCAATGCCTTATAGAATGCTTTACTTTCATAGAGGCTTGTGTTTACCTTTTATTTTAAGTGCTTTCAAGCCCATTCTCTTGAAGTACCTTGCCTTACTAAGGGCCCTGCTCGTTTGTTCTCATCACCTCCTTCATTCAGAACCATCAATCCGTTTCTGAAACAGTTTGCTTCCTTGTAGAATCAAAAGCCACCACATCACAGCTGGTGGCAAGAGAATGCAATGGGCATTGTTGTTTGTACACAGGCCTTCATCTCTTTGAGAAGTACCTCTGTTTGAAATGAATGAGGCAGACAAGAGTAGTGGCTTCAAAAGCAACTATCCTCTTTTGGGTTTTTCTTGTTGAAGGTTCTGTACAGCACTATTACTAGGTAAAAACAAGACTAAAAGGCAAATCTAAGAAAGCTACAGGTTTCCTACACAAGAGACACTCACCTGGCCTCAGCCAGGCTGTGCGTCTGGACATTTGCCTCTACTTTGTAGACTTTGGTTTGAAAGGTTAACATGAAAGAGGCTCTTTATTTTTCCTAGTGATTTGGCATAAAAATGACATTAATTTCCCTTACCAGGAGCCTAGCCCAGAAATATAACAGGCTCCTCTCTTTACTGATGCCACTTCAGGGTGTCATTGCTGATAGGAGTAGAGCAGCCATCGCTAGCATTGCTATGGTGATGACTTTTGGACCAGGGGACTGGCTGACCCTTGGCCCAACGCTTCCATCTAGCTAACATCAGTTCTACAGCAGGAGATTTCCTTACCCCTGATTCATTTCATATTTGGCTGGGATATCGGAAAGCACTAGTTTTCTGTAATACTTCATGACTCTTATGTAGGTTCTTCATGATCCTGATGCTAATTAGGACATAAAGTCTTAAGCTAGTGGAAAACTTAAAACAGTGTTCAAAGCTTATATAGATGATCATCCTAATAACTGGCTTGAGGATCATCCCTTTCATTTTCTGTCTGCAGAGGGTTTGCAATGACTGCTTAAGAGTTTAGCACAAATACCTGGCCCATCACCAGGAAGGGAAAGGAACAGTACAACATGTATTTGATGTGTAATTTCAATCATGAGCTCGTCTTATTTTTCCAACTTTGTGTCTTAATTCTTTTGAACAATGCTAAATATAAAGGAAATACAAATGTATTCACCAGAAATCCACTGGATTTCTTGCTATTAGGATGGGAGAAAAAAGTACAAAGGTTTTTCTGGCCAAGAAGAAGAAATTGCCAATGCAAAGCACCTAGAACATATTCTGTGTAAAAATCAAATGGAATAATTTAAATGTATATTTTCTGTTGAAGGAAAAATATATGTACATATGTACACATACTAAAATAGGAATGATACGGAGAAGATCAGCATGGCCCCTGTTCAAGAATGATATGTAGATTTGTGAAGCATTCACATTTTAGATGTTGGTCAAAGGGTGCAAAAATCCTGGCTAAAGGATAAATAAGGTCTGGGGATCTAATGTATAGCATAGTGACTATATTGAAAGTTTTTAAGAAAGTAGATCTTAAGGTTATCACCACACAAGGAAAAATATATATCATAATTATGTCAAGAGATGAAGATGTTGGTGCTTCCCTGGTGGCATAGTGGTAAAGACTCTGTCTGCCAATGAAAGACACATGGGTTCAATCCCTGAGTGGGGAAAATCAGATCCCTTGGAGAAGGAAATGGCAACCCACTACAGTTTTCTTGCCTGGAAAATCCCGTGGACAGGGGAGCCTGGTGGGCTACAGTCCACTGGGTGGAAAGAGTCAGACACAACTAAGCAACTGAGCACGCATGTGTGGAGACTGAACTTATTGTTGTCATTGTTTTGCAATGTGTGTGTGTTAGTCGCTCAGTCATATCCAACTCTTTGCTACCCCATGGACTGTAGCCCACCAGGCTCCTCTGTCCATGGAATTCTCCCAGCAAGAATACTGGAGTGGGTTGCCATTCCCTATTTCAGGATCTTCCCAATCCAGGAATTGAACCTGGGTATCCTTTATTGCAGGCAGATTCTTTACCCTCTGAGTCACCAGGGTTTACAATGTATACATGTCTTTAATCATGACACTGTACATATTAGACATACTTATATCAATAATATTTCAGTAAAGCTGGGGGAAATTGCCTCAACTGCAGAAAGAAATATATATACACATGTATGTATATATATCCTGGAGAAGGAAATGGCAACCCACTCCAGTACTCTTGCCTGGAGAATCCCATGGAGGAAGGAGCCTGGTAGGCTACAGTCCATGGAGTCGCAAAGAGTCGGACACGGCTGAGTGAATAAACTAAACTGTTTATATATACATACATGTATGTATCAGTTCAGTTCAGTTCAGTCACTCAGTCGTGTCTGACTCCTGTCTCTTATACACATCTAGATGTGTATAAGAGACAGCTTCTGAGCTGCCCATTGATGTGAGGATGCCTTGCGACGCCCTGCAAGGAACTGTCACCATTCCTGCTGGCGCCTAAGGAATGTCCCCCTCAAGGCCATGCCCATCACTCTCGCCATGGCCTCGGGGGAAGAAAGGTGACAACTTTAGAAGTGACAATGGAGGGCTCAGGAAACACCTTGCTCCTGTTCTGTATCAAGCACACAGAATAAACCAAAGAACATAATCTGCACCGTGTTTCTATTATACTGTCTACACTATGATCATGTCGGCTTTAGATCATCAGAAACGTACAGCAACCCAGTGAGGCCAGGGTCTCCCTTGACAGGTGAGGAGACTGAGGCACACAAGGTTCCTGGTTCACAGGAGGAGTAACAGATGGAGTGGCCATCTTCTGACCCTGGTGTCCACTCTTCACTCTCAGCCCCACTGCTTCCAGCTTGTGGTTTTGCTCCTCAAGATCAGTGTGTTCTTTACCTCCCCTCATCTTGGCTGCACAATCCTGTCATTGGCCCGTTCCTTCCCCCTCCCCCCACACACATCCTGTATCATCAGTGCTACACCATCTATGTCTTGGTACATAAATACTATGTTCAACTTCTCTCTGTCATTGTTAAGTCATCTAGACTTCAGAGTCTCTAGACTCTGTGGAGAATCTTATCTGCTGCCTTACTGCAATATGGGTCCTTTTGGGGAGCAACCTGAAAGAAGCCTTTCTCAGATGCCAGCCTGTCTGCCCTCAGCATTGTTCTGTGTGTTTCCTATGCAGTGTAGCACAGAGCACAGCAAAGCAAAAGCACGGTGGCAGAGAATGAGACGGTTCAATAGCATTACCGACTCAGTGGACATGAATTTGAGCAAACTCTGGGAGATAACGAAGGACAGGAAAGCCTGGCATGCTGCAGTCCATGAGGTCTCAGAGGGTCAGACACAACTCAGTGACTGAACAACAATGTGTCAGAGAACCAGCAGCAAGTCATGGCCCCAGGAGTCCATCTCAGGGAGGCCAAGGGTCAATGAGATCCACAAGTGGATGCATGAAAATGCACTATGGATGAGGACATGCAAAGTGGCTGATGTTACAGCGGGCCAGCTTGAAGGAAACAAATAGGTTCCTGGTTTGTCTGGCATAGGGAAACTCTTAAATGCCAGGTGTAACTGTCTTCTTTGGCTCCACAATGTCTTAAAGGCACCAGCTGGCACCTGGCGGATGACTGATTCAGCAGCCTGGGAGTTCACAGGGGGCCAACCTGCCTTGGACACAGCTCTGTTGATTAGAGCCAAAGCATCTCACATAACAGTGATAGGTTAAAGCCAACAGATGTCTTCACACCCTAAATCACAGAGAAAGTCGGAAAGGGAGAGGAATAATTGACAGCATCCCTGATCAAAACAGACACCTCGTCATAGCATATTTAGTGGAAAATACATAGAAAACAAAAGCTGAATTCTCCATCCAGGCTGCAGTACCTAATACATCAGTGCTAAGAAGAAAACATTTAGTAAAATATTCCTTTAAGCTTTCCCTGGAATAGGCGCTATTAGGAGCAATCAGACAGCAGTGCAACCCCCAAGTTCATAGTCTGGGGCAAACAACCCTGGTATAGACAAACAGGCACAGCATATCCACCCAACAAATATTTATTGAGCATACATATCAATACTACGTGCCAGGCACCAAGTGAGGCTTTGACATTACACCAGAGCTCCCTTTTAAATTTCTGAAACAAGTTCACATACACAGTCAAATCTGATCTTCATAAAACCAAGTGACATAGGCATTATTATCCTCACTTTGAAGATGAGTAAACTAAGGTTTGCCAAGATTAGATGAACAGTCCAAGTCCATATGACTACTGTCACTGGGGAAGTGCCACTTCTCTGCACTGGGGAAAATTCTCAAGGAATATTTACTTTTCCTTCATGCCCTGAGATACCACGTACCCTTTCCTATCTGAGCCAAAAGCCTGATCCTCGACCTCTACATGCACTGTACCTCAGAGGTCTCGCACTCTTTTTAGAGTAGGAAGCATATGTAATGATATGCTCAGCTTTAAGCAACGGAAAACCAAAATAAGAGTGACTTAATCAATAAAAGAAAATTATCTTATATAACCACAGATCTGAAAGTACACAATTCCAGAGTTGACATCTTAGCTCAAAATTGTCACAAAAAAATAAATAAAATTACATGGAAAGAATCATGATCCTTCCTTCTTTCCACTCTACCATCCTTAGGCTTCTCACCTCATGGCTACAAAATGGCTGCTACAGCCCTAACCTCATATTCTCACAGGACTGTATCTGAAGGCAGAGCCAGGTCACATGACTATCCAGCAGGATGGGTAGGGGGAAGGAAAAAATCTGGTATTTGTGACTTTCATGAGGGTATCAGGGAGGTGTGGGCACAAAGACAAAAGCTGGGAGTGGCTATTGAATAGTCACCAGTCTCTGCCACAAGTCACTTGATGATTTCTAAGTAGGGTCAGAGCTGAAAACTACTGCCTCCTGAGCAGAAATGTGAACTTCTTGATACTGTTGGTTGCTTTATTAGTTTTCTGTTGCTCCATTAAAAATAACCATGGGCTTAGAGTTTAAAAGGACTTCCCTGGTGGCTCAGACAGTAAAGTGTCTGCCTATAATGTGGGAGACCCAAGTGTCTGCCTATAATGTGGGAGACCCAGGTTCGATGCCTGGGTTGGGAAGATCCTCTGGAGAAGGAAATGGCAACCCACTCCAGTACCCTTGCCTGGAAAACCCCATGGATGGAGGAGCCTGGTAGGCTACAGTCCATCGGGTTGCAAAGAGTTAGACATGACTGAGTGACTAAACTAAATGGGTATTGTTTTAAACTGAGTTTAAAACAGTGGCTAAGACTCAGCGCTCCCAGTGCAGTTCAGTGGTGTACAGGTTCAATTCCTGGCCAGAGAACGAGATCTCACATGGTACAACTAAGAGTTCACAGGCCACAATTAAAGATCTGAGCTGACATAACTAAAACCAGGTGCAGCCAAACAAATTAATAAATATTTCTTACAAAATGAAAGAAGAGAATGGCTGCTGGGTTTGCAACCAAGAGTGTCTGAGTCGTTTAACTTTTTCTCTGTGAAACTGAGATATCCTGATTTAGTTACATAGTGGAATACTACCTAGCTTATGGGGCTTCCCTGGTG
>SJYX01003459.1:235353-257659 GCA_006410675.1 Oreotragus oreotragus
AAAAAAAAAAAAAAAAAAAGAATCCCTAGAGACAAGAAGCCCTGTGTAAATCTGACTGTGTTCTCCTAGCCCAGAGATTCCAATTATACACCGGCTGACCTCCAAGATCTAATCTTCACTGTTTCCTAAGGCATCGCTATGATGGTTCACTTTCCCAAAATCCCCACCCTCCACTCAGCCTGACGGTCAGATTAAATGATAGGAGTAGAACTGTAGAGTGAAAAATGGCTCTCTTGGGGATATCACTCCCGTAGCCATGCATTCAAAGGAAGCTTAGACACAGCAGTATTTTCCTTCTCCTTTCCTTGAAATTAACCTAGAGGTAAAATCCTAACCCACCCTGGTTCACTCATATCAAGCGCTTACTGGAGAGTCTTGTTTCTTGCAAATCTCAGGCCGCTAAGGAAAGGGGAGGACGCCTGTGGGCCTCACCTGAAGGAACCGGCAGTTTCTCAGGGCATGAGAACTGATACTGGGGCTGATGGCATTGGGACTTTCCTGTTGGGCCCGTAACTGTTCTCCTGCCAGGTGTCATTCAAGCCAGTAGGAGACTGACTTTGGTTCAGAAGCAAAGAAAGGCAGAGGAGTAAGAGCTCCTGCTGCAGAGTCTGCGGTCTCCCAGACAAGCCTGCTTTCTAGGAACCTCCTCAGCAAGGGCGGGGCGAGGAGCTCACGAGAGCGAGGATCTCGCGAGGCTGGCCCAGGGTGTGCGGCTCACCTCCCCAGGCGCAGCATCTCTGCACACGGCCCACCACTGCCACCATCTTGAATTGCAGTGCTGTGTGCAGCACCTCTGCACGCACCCCAGAGCTGAGGCGTCAGGCACTACAGCCATTTCACACTAAGGATTCTGGTCTGAAGGGCTGAGTTCCAGGCCTCTGTACATGACCCCCTTTGAGCAAGTAAAACTAGACTAAGCACAGAGGAAAAGGAAAAAAAGAGTAGACGTTGTTACCCAGATTCTATTTTTATTTCTCGGGACTCGTTAATGGGCTTTGCTAGTGACAATGGGGTCAAATCCAGACAGGTATTCTGACCCAGAGACATCCAGGGCTTTGAAAAGAGTCCCTCCTCTACCCAACCCAGGGGGAAGCAGAAACTTCCCAAAGGCAGATTTGCACCACCTGTTCTGAGCAGAGCTGTGTGGTCGATTTTCTCCTTTGCCTGCGACACGCTGTGCCTCCCCCAGGGAAGACTCCCTGGCCCTCCGATGTGACCCCTGGGGTCTGAAGAGTCAGACAGGGAGAGACTCAACCACAGAGCTCCGAGTCCTGACTCCCATGAGTCAGCCTCCATGTGGGGGGTCCTGTCCTCGGCGTCGTCCCTGGAAGGACCCCTCTGAGGGCCTTTCCCACTCTAGAACCTGCTTTCTCTGGCCATTAACCTGAGAAAAGGAGCCAATCGAAAAGGAGTTTTTCAATTTAAATTCAGGGTTAGCTGTTCTAAGACTGATTGTGGAAATCACTCGGAAAACAAAATTTTTTTTTTTTTTTGGAGAATGCTTTTTGTTTTTTTTTAATACAAAAGCATACATAAGAACTTATGTAGTTAATTTTCAAAATCAAGACCAAGAAGCATACACCCTATTTTTCAAAACCACTATAAGTAATTTTCCTATTCTTTATCATAGTTAAATGAGCAGAAAAAGAGAAAAGGAAAGAACATATAAGTGTAGGAGAAATAAAAAGCATGATGAAAGACTGTAATAATAAGGATGGTGGGCACTATGCTAAGCACTGTACACAGACTATTCTCATTTATTCATCCCCAATACTGTCCCTATTTTAGAGTAAGGAAACTGAGGCACAAAGATTTTAAATAATTTGCTTGCTATTGAGGCTAAAAAAATGGAGATGCCACCAAGAAAATCCAGTTCTCTATTATAACAAACTATGCTCAGTCATGTCTGACTCTTTGCAACTCCATGGACTGTAGCCTGCCAGGCTGCTCTGTGCATGGGATTCTCCAGGCAAGGACTGGAATTGGTCACCATTTCCTTCTCCAAGGGATCTTCCCCACCCAGGGATGAAACCTAGGTCTCCTTCATTGCAGGCAGATTCTTTACTGTCTGAGCCACCAGGGAAGCATCTACTCAAAAGATAAATATCAAAAGAGATAGCCTTTCCTCCAGAAGAAGCACTAACCTATTATCTTAAAATTCTGCAGCTAGATACTTCCTTTATCATTTCTTAACACAGCAATTGTAAGAGAAAATTGTGCTTCAGTAGAAAACTATGCATTGTCCACACCCAGAGCAATCTTCCTAGGTTATCTGATTCCAGCATCCATTGCCCTTGAGGCACTCTGTGACTGTGTACACTGTAGGAAACTAACAGAAGAACAAAACGCTGTCCTGTAGAAGTTTAACTGACTTTGAAGCTAGCTGCATTTCTATTTGCCCACATAAATTTTAGGAGATTTTAGCTTTTCCTTTGAACTAGTTATAACACCCTTACCAGCTTCCTCATTAATAAGTTGAATAAAATACCATATGTTCAATTTTATATCTGAAAGTCATGATTTTACCTTTAAAAAATTTTTTGTTGTAACAGAATTATCAAAGCATGTCAAAGCACCTCATCATTTCATACTGGAGGACCCTTAGGCATGACCTGGCCCAGATGGTTTCAAAACTAACTGGATGATCATTGATGATGTGTAAATTAGGTCTTTCATAGCATAGTCTCACCCTAACAATTGCCTGTCAAACACTTTGTTCTGTACTTGTCAAAGGTTATGAGTAAAGATTCCAGTCCCCTCATCTTGGCTGGTCTTTTTTTTACTGCCAATTGGAGAAAATTAATCTTCATGTAAATTATATAAGTCTATCATGTCTCCATTACTTCTATCTTCTGCTATGTTTCATGGACTGTTTCAGGCTACCTCCACTTAGAAAGGGCTTGAAAACATTTGTTTTTAAAAATAATGATTATAAACACACAATCTATGTCTTTATCTGCAGTGCAAGAGCACAACACAATCCCATTTTTTAAGTCTTAGATTCATACAGAGCTGACAGCCAATTCCTACTACTCTTGGCAAAACTACTTTTTGTTGTGTGTACTTTGAAGTTAGTGAAAAAGTGAAAGTGAAGTCGCTCAGTCATGTCCGACTCTTAGCGACCCCATGGACTGCAGCCCACCAGGCTCCTCCGTCCATGGGATTTTCCAGGCAAGAGTACTGGAGTGGGGTGCCATAAACAAACACAATTCAGTTTTCATCCCACCACTTACTAGTGTCACACGAGTGTATGTTCCTCGGTTCTTTGTGTCATCACAAGAAAGAGTTGGAGCAACGGATATTAAAGCCCTCGGCATGTCACAGCTCTCGGGTCTTGGACAAACCATGTTATAGCTCTTAGGCAAATCAGTGCTACAGCTCTATTTTATGTGGAAGATAGCAGGAGAATCCATCCTCGAAGCGTGAGGGCATGCCAACCCGAAGATTTGAAGGGAAGAGAGTTGGGGGAGCACGTGCGAGAGGGGGAGAGAGAGAGGGAGAGAGAGAGAAAGAGCGCACGCACGTGGGAGAGGAAGAGAGACAGAGAGCACTTTGGCTCTTTCTTTTATATGTTTTTCCTCCACCTGGGCCTGCCCTATGCAAATTGGGCTTAGCCAGGAGTGCTGTTTGTTCTACCTGAAGTCTTCACTCTGGTCCTCGGACCTTCCTTTGACCTTCCTTGTTGTTTAGCCACCGGCATTTTGGACTCCGTTTCCCTATTCTACCTACCAGACACTAGAGAGTGGATATGGGTAACTGAGTAACCTCCCTAAGTATCAGTTTTCCTCTCTGTATAAAGGGCGTAATCATACATGCATCATCATAGGGTTATTTTGAGGTTTCAGTGAGATCACTAGAGAGTCTGGCATGTGGAAGCAGGCCCCTGAACTATTAACCCCTGACTTCTAGACCTGCCTAGGAACTGATTACTAACCTTGACAGTAAGACGCTATGTATTAAAATGATGAGTCGTGGCAGCCCTTGAATCAGATCACTGTTCCTGATTTCTTGCAGCCAAGAATTTCATTTGCTAAGCTCAGAAAATGTCTGTGAAATGATTGTGTGACATGGAGCAAGTACCAGCTGCTGTAGAGAGGCTTGGGCCTTTCGGATCTAAGTGATACCCCAGAACTGCCTGCTACTCAGAATAAGGACGGTGCCCCTGGCAACCTCATTGTCAGAAGCACTGGTGTAACAGGAGAGAAAGGGGCAGGGCACAACTTTTGAAAGAATGACACAGCCCAAGGACACAACATTTACTGATTAGAATCAAATAGGACCCAAGATGGCAGACAAGACTATCCCTTGATCCTCAGTCAGCAAGTGAAATGACACACCTAGAGGGGCCATGACAGTTCCAAGGCACTGTTAAAAGTCCAAGGAGTGGGCAGTGGCCAAATCCTGGAAATCTCCCACGCTTCCCAAAAATCGTTGGAATAATCCTCCCACTCATTAGCATATGAAATTATGCAGCTTATAAAAACTAACTGCACCACATTTCATGACTGTACTCACCCTCTTTGATGGCCCATACTCTGTCTGTGGAATGTGCTTCTCTCTGAATCTGAATAAATCCTTTCTTACCTATCACTTTATCTCTCACTGAATTCTTTCTTTGATGAGGCATCAAGAACCTGAGCTTCATTAAGTCCTGAAAGCAAATACCATAGGCTTTGGCTGGGTTTGTGTCCAAGCCACATGGGTTCAAGTTCCAAGCAAGATTTTAGCTGGGTTCAAGTCCCAGCCACATGGGTTCGAGTTCCAAGCAGGGTTTTGACTGGTTTGAGTCCCAGTCACATGGGTTCAAGTCCCTATCTGAGGTAAACGGTTTCACTGGGACCCAGAGAAAGGGAGCTGCTGTGCTGATGGCCCAGCTTTCCAACTTGTGCCCTTAGTTTACTGCAATCAGCCAATTCAGTTCATAGCTCGGTTGGCCTCCCTTAGGAGGGCAGTGTGACAACCTTTCACCAAGGCCAATCAACTCCTGAAGCAGCTGCAGAATGCAGGCAGAGTTTATTCTATGCTCATCCTCTTTCCCATGGGGAGAAAACCCTTGTCAAACTTGAAGAAGCCAGCAATGGTCCACATTTACCTAGTTGCTCAAACCAACTTAAATCTTTACTTCCTTTTGCTTCCAAGCACAATGCAAACAGAGGAAAGGGGGTTTTCCATTCTACTGGAACTACTAAAATCATAAAGTGCACTATTGGTTCCAGAGTATCCAGTCACAAAAAAGGACAGCTTTGGTTTTATCCACATTTACCTAGTTGCTCAAACCAACTTAAATCTTTACTTCCTTTTGCTTCCAAGCACAATGCAAACAGAGGAAAGGGGGTTTTCCATTCTACTGGAACTACTAAAATCATAAAGTGCACTATTGGTTCCAGAGTATCCAGTCACAAAAAAGGACAGCTTTGGTTTTGTTTGTTGTTGTTATTCTTTCTTTAATTGTTCCACAAACCAGTAGCTGTAATTCTGATAGAGAGAATAAGTGGGTCAGCCCAGAGCAGGAAACATAAAAATAAGTGTAAAAGGAGATCTCAGTTCTTTGTTCCCTAGTTTTTCAGTTCAGAGTCTGCAATGAGAGAGGATCAAAGTTTATAGGGACCTAGAAGTCCTCAGCTCCAACCTATATGCCTGACGTGCGACCTCAAACAAGGACTGTCAGGGGTCTCAGCTTCCTCACTTGTAAAATGGAGGAAGTAATTTTTGTCTCATTTGTTACAAATGAGAGCTGATTGTGCCAAGCACATTCCATGTGATAACATTCCACCCTCACACTTTCATTTTACATTTGAGAAAACCAAGGTAAAGAGAGGTTGCATTATTTGCACAAGGTCACACAACTAGCCAGAGGCAGACCTCATGCAGAGGTTAATCTTCAAATGTTAATCAATGCAAACATGATTATCTTGAATGCATAAACACCTGCTTTATGCCAGCAAATTTGAAAAACTCAGCAGTGGCCACAGGACTGGAAAAGGTCAGTTTTCATTCCAATTCCAAAGAAAGGCAATGCCAAAGAATGCTCGAACTACCGCACAATTGCACTCATCTCACACGCTAGTAAAGTAATGCTCAAAATTCTCCAAGCCAGGCTTCAGCAATATGTGAACCGTGAACTCCCTGATGTTCAAGCTGGTTTTAGAAAAGGCAGAGGAACCAGAGATCAAATTGCCAACATCCGCTGGATCATGGAAAAAGCAAGAGAGTTCCAGAAAAACATCTATTTCTGCTTTATTGACTATGCCAAAGCCTTTGACTGTGTGGATCACAATAAACTGTGGAAAATTCTGAAAGAGATGGGAATACCAGACCACCTAACCTGCCTCTTGAGAAATCTGTATGCAGGTCAGGAAGCAACAGTTAGAACTGGACATGGAACAACAGACTGGTTCCAAATAGGAAAAGGAGTACGTCAAGGCTGTATATTGTCACCCTGCTTATTTAACTTATATGCAGAGTACATCATGAGAAACGCTGGACTGGAAGAAACACAAGCTGGAATCAAGATTGCCGGGAGAAATATCAATAACCTCAGATATGCTGATGACACCACCCTTATGGCAGAAAGTGAAGAGGAGCTAAAAAGCCTCTTGATGAAAGTGAAGGAGGAGAGCGAAAAAGTTGGCTTAAAGCTCAACATTCAGAAAACGAAGATCATGGCATCCGGTCCCATCACTTCATGGGAAATAGATGGGGAAACAGTGGAAACAGTTTCAGACTTTATTTTGGGGGGCTCCAAAATCACTGCAGATGGTGACTGCAGCCATGAAATTAGAAGATGCTTATTCATTGGAAAAAAAGTTATGACCAACCTAAATAGCATATTCAAAAGCAGGGACATTACTTTGCCGACTAAGGTCTGTCTAATCAAGGTTATGGTTTTTCCTGTGGTCATGTATGGATGTGAGAGTTGGACTGTGAAGAAGGCTGAGCACCTAAGAATTGATGCTTTTGAACTGTGGTGTTGGAGAAGACTCTTCAAGAGAGTCCCTTGGACTGCAAGGAGATCCAACCAGTCCATTCTGAAGGAGATCAGCCCTGGGATTTCTTTGGAAGAAATGAAGCTGAAGCTGAAACTCCAGTACTTTGGCCACCTCATGTGAAGAGTTGTCTCACTGGAAAAGACTCTGATGCTGGGAGGGATTGGGGGCAGGAGAAGAAGGGGACAACAGAGGATGATATGGCTGGATGGCATCACGGACTCGATGGACATGAGTCTGAGTGAACTCTAGGAGATGGTGATGAACAGGGAGGCCTGGCGTGCTGCGATTCATGGGGTCGCAAAGAGTTGGACACAACTGAGCAACTGAACTGAAATGAACTGAACTGAAATGCTTGAAACACTTCATTCTTTCAAATAGTCTAAAACAGCATATGCAATCTTGTGTTCATCTTTCATTTGTTTACCTGTCATAAAAAGAAACAGATAAGGAAAAGTTTAGATTCCAGTTCAATCCCTTTTCCAATAAGGACATGTTCAAAGCCAACTCAAAGAAGTGCCCCTACTCGCTTTGGTCATATTTCTGATGTCAAAAACTTGGCCTCTATGTCGCTGAATTGAATCTCAGAGACAGGGTTTTGGGTGAAGTAGAAAATACATAGCTTTATTGTTTTGCCTGGCAAATGTGGACACAGAGGGCTCCTGCACGCAAAAACTGTGTGTCCCCAACCCTGGAGGTTTTGGTGAGGAGTTTTATAGCAATAGTTCAAGGATGGTGCTGTTGATAAGATTAGAATATGGGTAAAGCCTGCACTCCTTTAAACTACTCTCAGATAATCTCTTGATGAGCTTCTCTTGTTCCTTTAATCTGACTTCTCTGATGAGCTTCTCTGAAGAAGAATGCTAAATCTTCCATTGGAGGTTCTAGTTCTATAAAGAGCTTAAAGATACTGTTCTGTGTATCCACTGAGGTGCAACCAGGACCCTACTCCAAGGCTGCACTATTGTTTCTTGGCTGCTCCCTCTCTTGTCTTTGCTTCCCCTCCCTTCCTTTGCTGCTGCTGCTAAGTCGCTTCAGTCGTGTCTGACTCTGTGCGACCCCATAGACAGCAGACCACCAGGCTCCCCCATCCCTGGGATTCTCCAGGCAAGAACACTGGAGTGGGATGCCATTTCCTTCTCCAATGCATGAAAGTGAAAAGTCAAAGTGAAGTCGCTCAGTCGTGTCTAACTCTTCGCAACTTCATGGACTGCAGCCTACCAGGCTCCTCCGTCCATGGGATTTTCCATGCAAGAATCCCTTCCTTTATTACTGTTCAAATCTGCCTTTTGGAACTCAGTGAAGGTCATGGAGGCTGAAGTTTGTTTCCTACAAATAAGGAATGGGGGACACAGAAAGTCTTCCATGCCCAAAAGCCCCACAGGGTCCTGCTCAGTTTCATTCCCTAATGGTACGAAAATGTCCATACAGATCAAGCTGGATCAATAAAAGCTTGAGCATTTTCCTGGTGGTAGTCTGGCTCTAAGCAGATATAAGAGAGGTGGTCATTTTCCAATAACATGATCCTACAGATTTCATAAATTTAATTTTGGAATTGGAATAATGCTGAAGAAAGAAAGTTCAGTGTAGGGCTGAGAAAGGCCAGGGATTAAGGGCTTGTGGTTGAGAAAGTGATCCTGGATTCAGGTGGTCTTGATTTCCCTGCTGTCAGCCTTTCACTGATAAAGTATGGTTTTGTCTTATTACTTAATCTCTTAAATATCAACTATGAAGTGAGGGAAATAATAGCACCAATCCAAAACTTACTGTTTTGATTATTTTTCCCTATAATTCTACCAAGAGACTACCATTCTCAGGTATCCCAGTGTCTGATGATAAAAGCAGGAAAATCTGATTCAGAATAGAAAACCCTGCTTCTCTCATCAGAGATTTTTACCTGATACCATGGTTTCTCCCTCCTCTAGCTCTCTTTATCTATGTAAAATATTTTTCCTTCTGAGTAACTTTCTTATCACCATTACACAAAAAGGAAAGTTACATTCAGGTCATTAATACCCATCCTCCATTTCTTCAAGAAGTCCTTCAAATTAAAAGAAAGCAAATACTGAGCAACTTTTAGGGATCTAACTATAAGATCACTATTATTTTAGACTGAGGCTTGCAAAACAAAGTAAGCACTGGGCTCTACCACTATGCACAATGCTGATTACCCTCTGCCTCCAGAGGCTCCATGGGATCTAGCCTGCTCCCCTTTTCAGCTCATGGGAAGTGAAGGGTCCCCCATGGACTGCTGGGCTTTCCAGGGTGCTCCCCAAAGTATATGAATATTTATCTGCTTATAAATTATATAGCACTAATATATTACATGAGCTTCCCTTGTGGCTCAGTAATAAAGAATCTACCTGCCAATGCAGGAAACCCAGGTTCAATCCCGGGGTCAATAAGATTCCCCTGGAGAAGGAGATGGCAACCCACTCCAGTATTCTTGTCTGAAAAATCCCATGGACAGAGAAGTCTGGGGAGCTACAGTCCACGGGGTCGCAAAAAGTCAGACACAACTTAGCAACTAAACAATAACTATATATTACATAGTGCTATATACATATGATATAGTGTAAATATATAATAAGCATTATATTTACACAAATAAAATGTTCAAAGGTGATATGTTGGTCTGTTTGACTGCTATAATAGAATACCATAGACTGGGCAGCTTATAAAAAACAGAAATGTATTTCTCACAGCTATGGAGGCTGGGAAGTCCAAGATCAAGGCACTAGCAAGTGTGATGTCTGATGAGGGCCTCATAGATGGCCATATTTTCACACTGTAACCTCACATTGAGGAAGGTCATGGGATCTGTCTGGCATTCCTTTCATGTGAGCACTGATTCCATTCATGAGGGCTCTGCCATCAAGACCTAGTCACCCACCAAAGGTCCTATACATCTACCATCACCCTGGGGCTAGGTTTCATGTACTAATTTGTGGGGGACACAAGCATTCAGCATATAGTAAGTGATATGAGAAAAATTAGAAAGATCTATTATTTTCTTCTTCCTCCCCAAGATCTCTTGAGCACCACCCTGAGGCAATGGTTCTCAAACTTTGGGTGAGCAAGAACAATCTGAAGAACTTGTTTAAAATTAAGATGGTCCAGGCCCCAGCCCTGGAAGTTCTTGTTTACTCTGTCATGGGAGGGGCCTGAAGTTTTTCCTTTTCCTGAGCTTAGGCTGACTCTGATTCCAACCCTCAATCCAATATTTTGGAATCACTGATCCAGACCCTTCTGTTTTCTTCCCCTTTTAATTTTCTGCTAAAATTTTAATCCGGTGATCTTGCTGGTACCTACCTCCTGGACACCTTCATGACTCCCTACGTGAATTAAAACAATAAAAATAACAATAGCTGCTATGTATTATTTCCTGCTTGGCAAGGCTGCCTAGGGTTTACCTCTCTTTTAGTCTGATCTAGTAAACATGCTTAGTCCCACTACACAGATGGAAAAATCGAAATCTGGGAATGCTAATGCCTTGCCCCAGGTCACCCAGTTAGTAAGCAATAGGCCAGGGACCTGAACCTAGATCTGTCTGATTCCAATGCCTTGACTGCTTCCAAAACAAGCCACTGTAATTTATTGAACCTCTACTATGAACTGAGGCTTCCCAGGTGCCTCAGTAATAAAAAATCCGCCTGCCAATCCAGGAGACAGTGGTTCAATCCCTGGGTCAAGAAAGTTTCCCGGAAAAGGAAATGGCAACCCACTCCAGTATTCTTGTCTGGGAAATCCCATGGAGAGAGGAGCCTGGCAGGTTACAGTCCCTGGGGTCACAAAGAGTCAGACACGGCTGAGCACACACACTACTATAAAGTCGGCACTTGGCTGGGCACTTCACATATAAATCTCTAATACTCATGACATACCTGTGCTTGCAGAGGTGTGAATCTCAGTCCATAGATTCCGATGTAAAAAAAAGAGCTTTGCTTTCTGTAACCCACCCGAATTATAATTTCAAGCTCCTATTTTTCAGGCCCTCCTGGATTCTTTCTTGCCCCAATCCCACCTACCACCAGTTCTAGGTCAGACACAATACCAAGGCCTGGAGTTGGGGTGAGCACCTGGTCCTATCCCATCAGTCCACATAGATGACCCCCATTCTCCCCATCTTCATGACCTGTTGTCACTGGTAGCTCACTGCTACTCCCAACCTATACCAGGGACAGGGGTATATTTTGCCCTCCCCCACCCCCGCCACTCTGCTGACAAACTCACAGCCATTTCCTCTTTGAGTTCTTACCACCTTCTGGAAGCAACATACTGTCCCCTCTGCCCTCTAAACAAATCTCCCTTTCCCCAATCTATTTACAAAGTCCAAGAGACTCTCTTTCCAATGATAGGAAGGTAGGAATATTCTTTCTCCCTTCACATACCTTTAAAACATTCTTAGCCTTTTGCTTGCCTTTGTTGCTTAGAATTCATTTGTGCTAGGTCCTACGCTTTAGGACTAGACATGGAACAACAGACTGACTCCAAATAGGAAAAGGAGTACGTCAAGACTGTATATCGTCACCCTGCTTATTTAACTTCTATGCAAAGTACATCATGAGAAACGCTGGACTGGAAGAAAAACAAGCTGGAATCAAGATTGCTGGGAGAAATATCAATAACCTCAGATATGCTGATGACACCACCCTTATGGCAGAAAGTGAAGAACTAAAGAACCGCTTGATGGAAGTGAAAGAGGAGAGTGAAAAAGTTGGCTTAAAGCTCAACATTCAGAATACTAAGATCATAGCATCCGGTCCCATCACTTCATGGCAAATAGATGGGGAAACGGTGGAAACAGTGGCTGACTTTATTTTGGGGGGCTCCAAAATCACTGCAGATGGTGACTGCAGCCATTAAATTAAAAGACGCTTGCTCTTTGGAAGAAAAGTTATGACCAACCTAGACAGCCCATTAAAATGCAGAGACATTACTTTGTCAACAAAGGTCCATCTAGTCAAAGCTATGATTTTTCCAGTAGTCATGTATGCATGTGAGAGTTGGACTATAAAGAAAGCTGGGCGCCGAAGAACTGATGCTTTTGAACTGTGGTGTTGGAGAAGACTTTTGAGAGTCCCTTGGACTGCAAAGAGATCCAACCAGTCCATTCTAAAGGAGATCAGTCCTGGATGTTCATTGGAAGGACTGATGTTGAAGTTGAAACTCCAATACTTTGGCCACTTGATGTGAATAGCTGACTCATTGGAAAAGACCCTGATGCTGGGAAATATTGAGGGTGGGAGGAGAAGGGGACGACAGAGGATGAGATGATTGGATGGCATCACCAACTCAATGGACATGAGTTTTGCTAAACTCTGGGAGTTGGTGATGGACAGGGAGGTCTGGTGTGCTGCGAAGAGTCAGACACAACTGAGCGACTGAACTGAACTGAAGCTTTAAGAAGACAAAAGATTTATAGACTTCTGTCTACTTTACTCTTCTTAGATGAGAGAGAGGGTGTGAGGGAGGGTTTGGGAGAAATATATTATTGATATCTCAAAATATTATCTCTGGCTCATGTTCTCTTATTTTACAGATGAAGAGATGGAACTCATGAAGATTAAGTAACATTGTGCACAGCTAGTTGGTAGAAGACCCGAGATCTTGGAGGCACATGGATTCACCAGTGTCTTGGTAAGTTAATCTGCAGAGTGAGGTCGTGAGTAGAGTTGGTTCCTGGCAGTACCCAGAAGACAAGGAATGAGGTGGGCTCAGGGGAGAGGAGCTAAGTAGATAGTCAGCTGTTTTAGGTTCCAGCTTTCTGGGAAATTAGCAAAGTGGAACCTTCAGATCCTGCTTAACAGTGCAGGTAGGATGGAGCCAGCCAAAAAGCCAGCACAGAAGCCTCTGCTCAGGAATCATGCGTCCAACTAGAAGGTCTCCATGCCATAGACCTCCAGAAGGAGGTGCAGCCACCAGGCAGCCCAGTCTTAAGCTTTGCCCTGGGGTCAGTCTGTACAAACTAATAGGACCAAATGAAGGTCCTGCTCAGTTTGTTTCATCCAGGCAGTGGTCATCAAGTTACCTAAATACCTGCCCAACATTTCAGCTGGGATGTCTAAGAGGCATCTCACACTCCACCTAGCCAAAACTGAATTTTTTTATCTTCTACCACCAACTCTGCTCCACTCGCAGCCTTTCCTGTCTCAGCTAATATCAACACCCCTGTCCCGCCTGCTCAGACCAAAGTTCTTGAAGTCATCTTCAACTCTTCTTTCCCTTCGCACCAGTAGTCAGGAAACCTGTTGCATCTACCTTCAAAATACATCTACCATCCATCCATCACTCCTCAATTCCACTTTGACCGTGGTGAACTAAGGCACTATCACCTCTCGCTGGGTCACTGTAATAGCCTCCTAGCAAATCTCACCACTCGCATCCTAGTTTACTAGTAATCTGTTCCTAGTCTTGTAAACTAGAATGATCTTTTACAAATATTACAAAAATTATATCACTCTTCTGCTCAGAGTGAGTCCCCATGTCTCACGGTATAAAAGCCAAAGTCCTTTTAATGATTTTTCCCTAGTCACCGGCCTCCTTGCTGTTCCTGGAACATTCCAGGCATGCTCCTACTTCAGGGCCTTTGCACTGGCTGCACTGGCTATTCTAACTACCTGACGCTCTCCTCCTCAACATGTCCACAGGGGCAACTCCCTCAAAGCCTTGCTCAGAATTCAACTTCCCAACATTAACTTCCCAACTTCCCAACCCTAACCATTCTATTTAAAATCACCACCTTCCCCAACCCCCTTAACTCAGCCATACTTTTCCTTCTGTCGCTCAGATCGTATTCTACCAATCTACATAAATCTCTTATGTATATACCTGCTGTCTCTTATCTGACTCCTCCCATCTCCCATGGCACATAAATACCACAAGGACTGGAATCTTGGCCTGTTTTGTTCACTTGTTTATCCCAAGTACTACAACAGTGCCTGGCATGTAATAGGTATTTTTTTTAAGTTGAAAAAAGTGAATAAAGTTTACCATGGAATATTACACGAGAAATATGGTAGCATTTCCCCTGTCTGGTTTCACCAAGTGGCCTTACTTCTCAGTCCTCTACACAGTTAGAGCTCCGTTAATACACAGGAGGAAAGAGGGTGCTTACGCATTTTTCAAAGCGGCCCCCAGCAAAAGCATCCAGTTCTGCATCTTTGCTCCTTTACCAACTCCTTTTTACACTGACATTAGAGGCTTTCTGCCCCTTTCAGTTATAGAAATTTTGCCCATCACTCTTTGACCGCAGGACCAGTAGTTTTGCTAAACTCAACAGAAAACAGACCCCATGGGGGCCTCTCATCATAGCAGAGTCCTTTCCTTTCTCTTTGAGTTTAGTCTGCATTTGAAATACCACTGCCTGTATCCCCTTTGCAGTGCTGTCAGAGAGAGACTTAGGCAACTCTGTGGAATCCACCTATCCCTGACCTTTGACAGAAGTTCCAAACATATTAACTTCAAACTGATGCATTTGGAACTGTGACCTTGGCCCTGGAAGGCAAGAATACATGACAAGATATTTTATTTTCAAAATGTATCAGGATAAAAAATACTTCTGTAAATCAACCTTCTTCTCTTTTTTTGTATGAGGCAGATTTAGATGTGGGGGTTGGGTGTAGGAAGGGAAGAGTCTGAACATTAGAGAACAGGTTTAAAAGGTTAATTATTAATGGACAGTCTTCCCTAACAAAGTATCAATAGGCAATCTGGTCTCTTTAGCTTCAGAAATTAGCAAGAGGACCTCGGACCCCAGGTGAAACAGGAGAAATGGAAAATCCCCTGTACGTCTCTGTCTTCTTGTTTTTGTGCATTTTGATCCAATCAAGTGCCCACGGACAAAGCCTGGAACCAGGTAAGAGCCTGCCTTTTCTCCAGAGATGGGCATGGACTTTCTTCTTTAAACGTACATTGCAGTGAATCCAAGCCTTTTGACTATGTCAGATAGAGTTTGCTTCACAGTGTATTAGGTGATTCTATGATCGGCATCACAGGTCATAGGGAAGTGTAGCTGTTTGTAGGCGTTTCAGAAAAAATTCTGAAATTTAAATTTTGGGAAACCGCTCTAGGAGTAGAAGTCTTCTCAAAGCGATGAAGTCTCTCTCATATCTGATTCAGAAATAGTCAGGCCAAGACTTCTTTGGTGGCAAATAATCTGAAAGAGTCTCAGATCTTCCTGAGAGTTAATTTGGTGTCTAATTTGCAGTTGAAGAGAACAGCTTGTAGTGAAACCTTCTATCTTGCTGAGGTTGTCTAATTGCTGGCTTTCTCAGAAGAGAGGAATTTGTAGAATCTTCTTTCCAGTCAGGTTGAACATGGAGCTATCATTGCACATTTTCTAAACCTCACTTTTTATGTCAAAGCTTTACTCTGAGACTAAGCAGTCATACCTCTTTGCTCTGGAAATTCATAGGTTGATGGTCAAGGTGATCCAAATGCTTGATTAGGCAGGTGGATCACAGGTTCCTGGCTAAAGAGTGCATTGGATCAATACATGATGGATCTGAAGTGAACTGAACACTTTGGCCAAATGAGACAGGGCTCTGGGACTTTATTTTTGTGTTGGTTACTGGTTTTTCTTTCCTCTAAGACTATGATTGGAGGGAGCTCCAAAAAGAATTAGAAGCTTACTACCCAAAGACATACCTGAAAACTCTAAAACACTTTTTTTCTCCTTTAAGAAAAAAAGGCCATTCTTTGTATTTAATTATTATTTTGTATATTAGGTCAGTTAATAACTTATTAGCAATATTAATTATTACCATTCATTGAGCATTTTGTATGTCAGCTACCAGGTTAGTTATTTTGCATACATTATCTCACTTACAAAACTGAGTCCAAAAATATTAATAGTAACTTAGAGCCATGCAGGCAGAATTGTTCATGATTTTTTCTCCCTGTGTTCACAAGGATATTGGTGAAAGGCCTTTCCTGCCCTTTGGCCCAGAATGTTTTTAATTTCTTATCGAAGCATAACATATATCTCAAAAAATACCTATATCATAAAATGCTCAATGAATTTTCACAACCTAAGCCAGCATCCCAGGAGCCTCCCTTGCACATGCATCCCTGGAGCCTTCAGTTCAGTTCAGTTCAGTTCAGTCGCTGTCGTGTCTGACTCTCCGCGACCCCATGAATCGCAGCACGCCAGGCCTCCCTATCCATCACCATCTCCCAGAGTTCACTCAGACTCACGTCCATCGAGTCCGTAATGCCATCCAGCCATCTCATCCTCGGTCGTCCCCTTCTCCTCCTGCCCCCAATCCCTCCCAGCATCAGAGTCTTTTCCAGTGAGTCAACTCTTGTCATGAGGTGGCCAAAGTACTGGAGTTTCAGCTTTAGCATCATTCCTTCCAAAGAAATCCCAGGGTTGATCTCCTTCAGAAAGGACTGGTTGGATCTCCTTGCAGTCCAAGGAGATTCTGGAGCCTTAACATAGATTATTTTGACTTTTTGGAGCTTTTCAGTAATGGTTGCGTATAATATGTGCTCTTTTTGTTCTGGGCTTCTTTCACTCAACATTATGTTGGTGAGACATTCATGCAGTGACATGTAGTATGACACATTCACTCAGGTCACTGTAGCATCCTGCTGTATGCATACACCACCTTTGGTTTATTTGTTCTGCTTCTGATCGGACCAGATGTTTCAGTAGAGACTTGGGGGTTGGACGCCATTAGAGTCAAGGTGAAGGATGAAAGGCAGGACAGCCTCCCCCGGGGTTGTTGGGTATTAGCCACATTTGCCTCAGCAAAGCCTGTGCTGGTCAGCTACTGCTTCCCCAGCGTCCTGGCTTGCCAAATGCTGAGGGAAGTTTCCATTAGCAGGAAGGTTCTTCAGAGAAAAGGATCAGAGACAGGAAGCCTTTTGTTTCCTTGAGAGCAGAACATCTTGGCAGAATTTTTTCTGTGGGGAGTGAGTCAGATCTGTGTGCACTAGGCTGGTGTGACATCTCTCTCTTCCTGGGGCACTGCAGGCAACCAGGCACCCCACAACGGAGCCCTAGAAGGTTGAGTATCTATGCCTTGTAGGATAGTTTCCCAAAGTGCCCCCCCAGGGGATGTTTTTGGCTGTCAGAACCAGGGAGACGGTGCTATTGGCAAGTAGGGCTTAGAAGCCAGGGATATTGCTAATCATGCTACAGTGGACAGGACAACCCCCACAGCAATGAATTATTCAGGACCAAGTGTCAATATACCAGGAAGAACTCCCATGGGATCCTTCCTCCTTAACCCCAGACCTCCCAGCTTACTTCTTTTTATTATTATTGATGACATTGCTAATGGACCCACTAATGTACTGTACACCCAGTATATGCCAGACATTGCACAAACATTTTACCCCACCTTCACCTTGTGGTGGAGTCAGACAGCAGAAAAACGACTTTCCAGAGATTCCACAAGAGGAGCAAGAGGTCCCTAGACTGGATCTATCTGCTTAATGCTATAGGGTTCTGGCCATTGTGCTCTCACCTCATGGTTTAACAGCCATAGATCCCTAGAAATCCATTCTGTTCAGTTTCTCTCCCAGGAGAGGAATATTGGGTAATTCCCATCCACCAACGCCAAGGGAAAGAAGATACAGTGAGCATCCCGAAGACCCTAGGACACAGAGCCTCCATTACCCTCATGCCCAGACCCCACTCCTGAGGCCAACACTGCTTAAATGGTAGCCAGTGCTCCTAGATCCTGGCAGCCCTTGCCACCCAGTGATATCCACCAGCACTGCCTCAGGAGCCTGACCCCTCCCTGCGATTCCCACCGCAGCCTCCACATCCCAGAAGCAGCTGAAGCCCATCCATCAGTCCCACACTCATTTAACAAGTGTACATAGGCATCTGCCATATTGAAGGCAGTGCATTAGTACAGAAATTCTCAACTTCCCAGAAGGTCCCATTACACTCTCAAAAATTAGTCACAATTCCAGAGATCTTTTTTATGTGGAACACAGCTATCAGTATTTACTGTATTAGAGACTAAAATGGAGAACACTTTTTAAGGTTTTGAATAATAACAACAAACTCATCCCATGTTAGCATATGAAACACGATATTGTGAGGAATAACTGGTATTTGCCAAACAACAACCAAAAATGAGTCAGAAGAGTGACACTGGGTCACAAAGAAATTTTGCTACTTTTTTCATGTTTGGCTTAATAAAAAGGGCTGGGCTTTTTTTCATCTGTTTCTGTATTGAATTTGTTGTGAAATGTTACTTCGTCTGGACTACACAAAGAAAACCAGCCTCAGGTGTAGGGAAAGGGAATCAGCCTTAGAGGTCCCGCCAAGGCCCTCACTCAGAACTGCTTTGTTTGTGCAGCAGATACTGTACAACGTGGATTGCACAGCTGCCCCTGCTCCCCGCAAGCTTACTGACGAATCAGGTGGACCAGGGGCAGGAAGACGGGAGCTGCCAGCACTGCCAGAAGGCAGTAAGGGGGCCATCATCCATAGAGAATGTGACAGTAATAAAAACTTCTCATCATCATGATTCTAAATAATGCCAGTGATAAAAATTAACACCCCCTCCAAAACAGTTCTTTTGATCAGAGTTGTAAACAACTGCTATGGTTACTACTGAGTTTTATTAATGTATACAAAAACTTCAAATGATCACAGTTTCATATCACTTCTCCTTAAATATGTGTTCTCTGTTAATGTCAATTTAGAGACCCCCCAGTTACATAGTTGGTCCCTGATGTTCATTGACCACGATGTATGCTCATTGCAACTGTCTAATTGTTCAGTATCCTCCCAACTTACTTTGTCATCTCACGTCCCAAATTCCATGGTATTTATTGCTTGTTTTTGCCTTTAAATAGAAATAGTAGATTTTAAATTAAAAATTATATCACACTGATTAAAAAAACAAAGAAATAGAATCTGACTTCAATTCTCTTATCCTGTGTGACCATTTAGACTTTTGGGTTTAAAACAGAAAACAGAAAAAGAAGTTTTATAGTGAACTGTGAGGTATAATATTTTGTTTGAGAAGTAAAAATTTGGGTTCTTCCAGGAAATATCTTTAATGGATTTGTTCATCCTTAAAGGAAATTCTTTTTTAAATTGTTGTTTTAAAACTAAATAACAAATCAAGAAAATAGTGATTATTACTGGTTTTTGCGTATATGGATGCATATAACTGAAAATAGTTCTTATAGAACAAATGGTATCAAAATGATCCATTCTGGGTTTTACATATAAGGTATAAACAGTCTAATAAAGGAGATAAGATGTATATATAAATTTTTTTTCAACTGGATCATAAAATGTGATGAGTACCACTGGAGAGGAGGACAAAGGGGTGAGTGTTTGTGTCCCCCACAAAATTCATATGTTGAGATCCTAACCCCCCAACAGATGGCATCTTAGGAGGTAGGGACTTTGGGAGGTGATTCAATCGTGAGGGTGGAGACCTTATAAATGGGCTCCTTCTAAAAGAGACCTCAGAGAACCCAGTGGCTCTCTCTACCATGTGAAGAAACCTGGGAAAGGGTTTTTACCAGAACCCCAGTATGTTGGAACCCTGATCTCAGATTTCCAACCTCCAGAAATGTGAGAAATAAGTTTCTGTTGGTTACAAGCCACCCACTCTATGGTAATTCGTTACAACAGCCTGAATTAACTCAGTCAAGGCACAGGTAGAGATGAAGAACCGCTCACTTCAAAGTACAGGTAGAAGAAAGGCTTCTGGGAGGAGTCAGCCTGTGAACAGAGTCTTGCAAGATAGAATCTGGACAAGCAAGAAGGAGGCTTTCCTTGTGCATAACCAAAGGCACAGAGACAATAAAGTACACATGTTTTCCAAGCCCAAACATCTTCCAAAAACAGGCCTTCCGGGAAGGAGGAAAAACTATAGGAAGGAGTTGACAGCAGCAGTGCATCACAAGTGTCAAAAACTAGAGACTATTTGAGTGCCCAACGATAAACCATCAAGGAGGGAGCGGCCGGCTATTACTAAGTCCTCCTTTAAACAAGCGTTGTGTTGAATACCTGCTACTAGAAGTGCCAGGAAACTTGCGGAGCAATAATGATGGGAATCTGAAATAAAAGCCTTATTGCTAACACTTAGACACTTATGTGGCAAATTATCAAAGAGATCAGTGACCTCCAAAAGGTTACATAACAACTGGTCTTGTAGCTTTTAAAAACAAGTATGAGGAAATTTTATATGAGCTAAAGCGGGGGAGAAAACAGGACTAAATAAATTATATACTGAATCACAACTACGATAAAAAATTCTTATACTTGTATATCACTAGGGATTAAAAGTATATGTAAAGATCGATAAAGAGTTTTAAGGCCATGGAATCTGTATGTGTGTGTGTGTTTTAAGTATTTACATGTAAAAGAAAAAAAAAACAAAACACCTGATTAGCAGCAATTAGATCTGTCCTGGATTTGCTGTCCCTCGGAGACCACCTCCATCCATCCCCACAAGCTTGGAAGGCCTAGAATTACATCCCCAGTGGGGCCTGCAAATTCCTAACAGGCCTCCACAACTGCAGGAAAGGTCATTCATGAGTAACATCCGAGGTGGGATCCAGAGATGGAACTCACCCAGGCGAGTGCATCAAGTTGAATCAGCAGAAAGTCAGTCCATAGAACTCTTGTGAAATCGTGCCTGCCCTCTGCTAGAGCCCCTCCCACCACACTGCCAGACTTCCTGCCCTGTGGCTGAGCCAGTCTGGAGCCCTCCTGAGGGCATGGTACCCAGAGAGGAGAAGTCTGGGGAGACAGGACCGCAGGCCATCTCCCACCCTGCTCGCCTTTCACAAGGGGCTCAGAACTTGAAGCCATATTTAATTCTGGGCCAGGTGAACAAGATCCCCACCACCACCTTTCCACTGCCCTGTTTTCCATACCAGCTGCCACACTGCTATGAGGCATGCTGTGTCCCTGCAGATGAGTCAGCAGGGGGAGGGGAAGGAGAAGCAGGGCTGGGCCAGAGGCTTGCCTGATTTTAGGCCTGGTACACAAGACACAGCTGAGCAGTTCCAGTTACATTCTCCAAGGGCACGTGACCACCTTGACCTCAGCCTGGGGTGTCTCTGACATCCCTGAGGTCCACGTAGGACATGAGGCACAGCATTTCTCATAGATGTATGCTGGTTCTTAGAAGAGTGTTCGTTTTAGAGTGGGGCCCTGTCAGCCAGGGATTGCAGTCCAGCCCACTAGGGCAAGAGGCTGGCCAGGAGCAGGAAAAACATCTGAACCCCTGCCAAACGTGCTGAGGATCCTGGCCAGACTCTAGCCCCAGGGTTAAAACTAGAACAATGGGTCAGAGCCCAGCTAGTCCTGCGGAGAGTGGGGTGTCTCTGTTAAGGTAGACAGCAGGTGCACCCAGCTGCTGACACTCAGGCACCCAGCTTAGGGCCAGGAGACAACCTGGATTCAGGTCAGGGGGCAGCCATACTTCTCAAGAGACGGTGTCATTCTTGGATGTTGCCACAAGGTAGCGTGGTGACTTCTTGGCAGCCTCAGGGTTTCAGGACAGGATTTAGGTAAGGGAAAACCTGTGTTTCTGGATACCTCTGGAAAACTCAGGGCTAATGATTGACAACACTTTCCTCTCTGTTTGTGACTATTTCCAGAAACACTCATAGTTTCAATGTTTCTGCAGATTCTGGGGGGAGGGGCCGGAAGATGTACAGAGAAGGGGAGGCCTCCTTGTCTGTCACAGCACTTTCTCCTCCATGTGTGCCAGTTCACCATCAGGGTCCTGGTGAGGTACACTTTGGCACAGCTTTTAGATAACATATTGTGGAACTACTAAAAACAGTTTTTATGACCAGCAGTCCCCAACCTTTTATGTCACCAGGGACATTTTCACGGACTGGGGTGGGAGGAGATGGTTTTGGGATGATTCAACCATATTACATTTCAGTTCAGTTCAGTTCAGTTCAGTTCAGTCGCTCAGTTGTGTCCGACTCTTTGCGACTCCATGAATCGCAGCACGCCAGGCCTCCCTGTCCATCACCATCACCCGGAGTTCACTCAGACTCACGTCCATCGAGTCCGTGATGCCATCCAGCCATCTCATCCTCTGTCGTCCCCTTCTCCTCCTGCCCCCCAATCCCTCCCAGCATCAAAGTCTTTTCCAATGAGTCAACTCTTCGCATGAGGTGGCCAAAGTACTGGAGTTTCAGCTTTAGCATCATTCCTTCCAAAGAAATCCCAGGGCTGATCTCCTTCAGAATGGATTGGATGGATCTCCTTGCAGTCCAAAGGACTCTCAAGAATCTTCTCCAACAACACAGTTCAAAAGCATCAGTTCTTTGGCGCTCAGCCTTCTTCACAGTCCAACTCTCACATCCAT
>SJYX01003459.1:257819-280101 GCA_006410675.1 Oreotragus oreotragus
TCACTTCAGTCGTGTCCGATTCTGTGTGACCCCATAGACGGCAGCCCACCAGGCTCCCCCATCCCTGGGATTCTCCAGGCAAGAATACTGGAGTGGGTTGCCATTTCCTTCTCCAATGCGTGAAAGAGAAAAGTGAAAGTGAAGTCGCTCAGTCTGTCCGACTGTTAGCGACCCCATGGACTGCAGCCCACCAGGCTACCCCGTCCATTGGATTTTCAGGCAAGAGTACTGGGGTAGGGTGCCATTGCCTTCCCCGAATATGCTATCTAGGTTGGTCATAACTTTCCTTCCAAGGAGGAAGCGTCTTTTAATTTCATGGCTGCAATCACCATCTGGAGTGATTTTGGAGCCCCAAAATATAAAGTCTGACACTGTTTCCACTGTTTCTCCATCTATTTCCTATTATTGTGCACTAATCTAATGTCGCCACTGATCAGACAGACAGGAGGTACCAATCTGCAGCCCAGAGGTTGAGGACCCCTGCTTATGATGATATAAAAGTGGTACACTGAATAATATTTTCATTCCAAGGCTAAGTGGGACAAAAGTAGCATACCTAATTGTGTATGTCTTCTGATTACAATTCCATGAAAACACGTGTATTTGAGGAAAAAAAATAGTAAAGAAAAGGAACAAACATGTTCATACTTCAGTTGAGTTTACACCTAAATTTCTGTCTTCCAAATTTTATGTAATGTTGTAGTTTGTATATATTATTTTGCTTGCATGATTTGAATAATTTGAAAATTTATATCAAAATGATAAAGCAAAGGGATTTGACTAGTCAGACTCAAACTTTAGTGTGCACTAGAAGTCTATTAAAATATGCTTTTATTAAATCTCATTTATTTATAAAATAAATGAATTCTATTAAATTTGTTAGCACGTTCCTGACTCAGTGAGCCTGGAGTGGATCCAGGAATTTGCATTTCTAAAGGTCCCAGGTGTTGCTTCAAGTCTGGGGACTGCACATTGAGAACCACTGGAAAACAAAAATAGACAGTTAATGCCAAAACGTTAACTTGACTTGAACCCAGGTCCCCTGACTTCCTGGCTTAAAGTTCTTCCCTCAGAAACAATGCAAACCCTGGGGCGAAACTGGTTTTCATTTCTCAGTATCCTGCAGCAGGTAAATGGAGGGATATCAGTGTTCACGATCCTGAATATCGACCTCCCTCAAGGGAGCGTATGAGTGTTAGCTGCTCAGTTGTGTCCTACTCTTTGTGACCTCATGACTGTGGCCTGCCAGGCTCCTCTCTCCATGGAATTCTCCTGGCAAGAATACTGGGGTGGATACCCATTCCCTTCTCCAGGGAATCTTCCTGATCCAGGGATTGAACCCAGGTCTCCCGCTTTGTAGGCAGATTCTTTATCATCTGAGCCACCAAGAGTAGCCATATTCCAAATAATATAAAACCACTAAATATTCATGACAATTTAAATTGTTTTCTTCTCCAGAATAAAAAATATCATCTTGCTGAAAAGGCAGTGGTCCTTTAACTGAAAAAAGAAATTCCCAAGTTGAGATTTAGTTGTAATTGGTAGAAAAATACTAGTTGCAATAATGAATTAACCATACACAGTAAAGCATGCCTTGGCAGGCCTGAAAATAGGATCAAGCAAATTCTTTTCCTATGAGCTGGGCATTACCATGAGTTGGGCAGAGTCTGTGATAATCCTAGTTGACTAGGACTAGCCTTTCCGTGACTGCGAAAAACTTTCCAGTGACAAATGTTCCAGTCTCCTTGTCCCAAGAGAGACCAAAAGAGTGAAAACAATGTACTTCTTCTGAAATTTAACAAGATCAACAACAACTAATTATAGCATTTATTAACCCCCTACTGTGTACCAGGCCCCATGGCTTGTACAAAAAGGTGTTCCTGAGGATACAAAAATGAAAAAAGCACACTTCCATTCATCAAGGAGCTTCCCAGCTGATGAAATCTGAAGTCCCCTACAACTGTGTGTGTCTGTGTGTCTGTGTGTGTATGCATTAGAGACCGGAAGGGGTATAATTTCAACATGGTGTGATAAGTGCACAATTAGATATGAAACATCACAAGGCAGGAAAGGTTAGCAGAGGAGGCTTTATAGGGGAAGTGATATTTGAGATGAGCCTTGAAGGAGAAATAGAAGGATATAGCAAGCAGAAGGAAAAGCATGAGCCAGTCTTGGAGACTTGAAAACATAAAATGAAATTGGGAATCCCTGAGATGTTTGCTGGGCTTCCCTGGGGTGAAGAATCTGCCTGTAACGGCAGGAGATGCAGGTTCAATCCCTGGGTCAGGAAGATCCCCTGGAGAAGGGCATATAGGGTCATAAAGAGTCCAACACGACTCAAGTGACTAAAGTGACTGACCATACACACATTCTTAAATATCAATTGAGTACGTGCACACAGACAGTTGCTATAGCTCAGGGTATCGCACAAAAGAAGTGGTCGGAGGTGAGGGCCTCAGAGGCCATGCTAATGAGTTTGGCCCTCGCCCTGGAGGCAGTGGGACTGCCACTGAAGTTGGTATTTGGAAAGGGGAGGGACTCCATCACTGGCTGCCTTTCCTGCTGGGTAGATGGCTCTGTCTCACAGCCTGGCAGAAATTCTAGCCACTCCCTGATGGAAAGCCATGTTATCAGCAGGAAAAGACAGGGGTGGGGCTCAGAAGTTACAGGCTCTGCAACCTTACCTGACTGAGGCCGACCAACACTCAGACTTACCCATGGGCAAGTCTGTTTGAAGTTTACATGTTAATTGCTATTCCTAAACACTAAATGGTAGGAGAGATTTACACCAATGAAACTGAGGCAGGTACACATAATAGAACCTGGAATAGGAACCTACAATTTAAAATGTATAATACCTTCTTCTGAGTCTCAAAAGAGAACCATCTGCAAATTCCACATCACACTAGTTTATAGACCTATAACAATTTCAATGTTAAAAACTCACTCCTGAGACTTCCCTTGTGATCCAATGGCTAAGACTCCACACTCCCAACTCAGGAGACCCAGGTTCAATCCCTGGTCAGCAAACTAGATCCCACAAGCCACAACTAAGACCCAGTGCAGCCAGATAAATAAGAAAATATTCATTAAAAAAAAAAATCTTTTTCCTACCTGCATGATATCACTTGATTCACACAATATCCTGGGTAGATATCACTATGCCCATTTTACAGATGTAAAGATTCACCAGCCAAAGGGTACAGGGAACACACTTGGAATCAGATGAAAGTTAGGATTATTTGGCTTACTGCAGCTAGGGAAGACATACTCCAGAGAAACTCAAGAGCATCCCTACATGAGGAGTTGAGAGGGGCTTCTTAGAAAATCTGAGCTTGTGCTGGGTGGGACTACAGAAAGGCTGGGGAAGCTGGGGAATTCTAGAAGGCAGTTGTGCTCACCACTACACCACCAATGCTGCACGGTAGTAGCCATTCTCAGTGGGATTCTGTCAAAAGGGGAGGGAATCAGTCAGCTATCCGGTATCTTAATCTAATTAATCATTGTGAAATCATTAGTGCTTAATTTAAGCAATAACATTCCAGCAGGCGAGGCTAAAACTGGCATTGCTACAGGAGCAGCAGTCACTCCTTGTTAGCTGGAAGCAGGCAATGTCTGGTCACGTTTTTGAAGTCAGAGTGGCGTCCTATCTGTCCTGTTGTAAACATAGATGCAGAGGGTTTTTGTAGCATGTTGCTTCTGTGTTGTGGGCATTGTCTATGTTCAGTTGGGAACATCACAGTCTGGCTGCCAGCAAGGCTCATTTTTGTTGCTGTTGTGTTTGTTTTCCTTTTCTCACTTACCCAGTAACCCAGGTAATGTCATTGACACCTCTTGATACCTCTGCCCTGGCCAAACAGCCTTGGGTGCCTGCCTTCACGTCCTGAGCCTCCCATCTCTCACCAGTGTTGGCCCTTCCAGCACTGACAGCCCGAGTGTCACCAGGGCTCAAAAGAGCCATCACGGTGCCCTGAGACCTTTAACACCTACCTCATCAGCTGTCAGCTATTTAACCATTAACGGGAGAGAGAAATATGAGCACAATGTTCCATCCACTTTAAACAGGAAACACTGACCCTGCCTTAACCCTAGGCAATGCAGCTGCCTTGAGCCATTCAAAGATTCCCAAACACCAGGGGGATGAAGGTGCAGTTCTGTAAGAGCAAGTCAAGCAGTAGATAACCATTAGACCTTTCCTTTCCCAAGGCTGTTTTCCACTGGTCCAGACACGCATTTGTTTTTGGTTTGAGTAATAACAGTGAAAAATATACATTTGATGTTTACATTGTTTTGAGTAGAAACGAGGTGTATGAAATAATGTGCTTAGTTGCTCAGTCAAGTCTGACTCTTTGCAACCCTATGGACCATAACCTTCCAGGATCCTCTGTCCATGGGATTCTCCAGGCAAAAATACTGGACTGGGTTGTCATTCCCTTCTCCAGGGGCTCTTCCTGACCCAGGGATCAAACCCTGGTCTTCTACATTGCAGGCAGATTCTTTATCTCTGAGCCACCAGGTAAAGCCTATATGAAATAATAGTAACTACTAATTTTGAGAACTTTTAAATGTGCCAAATGCTTGGTCTATTTGTTTCCCTTTACCCATGCAACCGTCCTGGAGATAAGTATCATTGTCGCTATTTTACAGGGGGCACTGTCACTATTTTACAGGGATGAAGCAGTAAGCGCAGCTCCAGGATCCCTGGGATTCTCACTGGTGCTTATTTCTGGTGATGCTGGCTCCATTCAGAGCCCACATGGGTACATTTGCTTTCAGAGGTTTCCCACTTTGAATGTTACTCAATGTCAGGGGAGCCTCAGACATACTCTGAGCCTCTCTGGGCCTGGCCCCTTCTAACTAGAAGTTTGCACTCATCTTACCCATTGTTAGTAATGTCTACCTCTCAATGGCCCAGGAGAAAACCCACGCCTGGACAAAGTCCTGGTCCCTTTGTGTCTCAGCTCCCATCACAGCCACTGTTTCCCCAAAGTCAAGCTCAGAAACAAGGTGTGAGCACAAATCCAGGCAGACAGAAAAGAAAGTAGAGGCCTCATGACATCAAGGCTGAAAATTCTTGGCCAATTTAAGGCAACCAAGGATGCCGTGAAAAGGTTAACAATTGTTTTCTTCACCCAAGAATGCTCTAGAACAGAGTTATTTTCACAAGCTGAGCCAGACCCTCCACAGAGAGCTTGGTGACATCACCAAACAGCACCTGAGAAGTCTCCTTTTGTGAGGTCTTGCCACTGTCCCATGACGAGGTCCCCTTGGTGTGTTGTCATGGCCTGGCCACCTCCTTCAGCCACACAGAGGGGCTCCTGGCCCTGAGATGTATGATCAGAATAGGTCATATCAAAGTGACACCATGTAACTCACATTTGGACTTGAACTCAGTCTCACACTTGGTCTTGGGAATTAACAAAACTCGGGTTCTTGATGTCTCATCACAGGAAGAATTCAGTGACAGACAAAGTGATAGAAAAGAAGTTGATTTATTTAAAGAGAAACACATTCCACAGAGTTTTGACTGTCTCAGAAAATGAAAGCAGCCTTGGAATATGGCATGTTTAGTTTTTACGGGCTGAGTTTCACAGGCTAATGAGTGGGAGGAGTATTCCAACTATTAATATTTCAGGGAAGGGGCAAGGATTCAAGGAATTGGGCCACCACCCACTTTTTGACCTGTGATGATTGGCCTCAGAACTGTCAGAGCAATGTTGAGTGTGCCACTTAGCTTGCTGATGTGTTTCAATGATCATATTTTTGTTGTTCACTTGCTAAGTCATGTCTGACACTTTGCCACCCCATTGACTGCAGCACTCCAGACTTCCCTGTCCTTCACTGTCTCCTGGAGTTTGCTCAAACTCATGTCCATTGAGTCAGTGATGTCATTCAACCATCTCATCCTCTGTCACCCTCTTCTCCTCCTGCCTTCAATCTTTCCCAGCATCAATGTCTTTTCCAGTGAGTTGGCTCTTCACATCAGGTGGCCGAAGTACTGGAGCTTCAGCTTCAGCATC
This sequence comes from Oreotragus oreotragus, assembly GCA_006410675.1. NCBI lineage: Eukaryota > Metazoa > Chordata > Mammalia > Artiodactyla > Bovidae > Oreotragus > Oreotragus oreotragus. Next base: position 263,840 of record SJYX01003459.1, read on the forward strand.
AGTCCTTTCAATGAATATTCAGAGTTGATTTCCTTTAGGATTGACAGGTTAGATCTCCTTGCTGTCCAAGGGACTCTCAAGAGTCTTCTCCAGCACCACAGTTTGAAAGCATCAATTCTGTGGCACTCAGCCTTCTTTATGGTTCAACTCTCACATCTGTACAAGACTACTGAGAAAACCATAGCTTTGATTATACAGACTTTTGTTGGCAAAGTGATATCTCTGTTTCTTCATGTGCTGTCTAGGTTTGTCATAGCTTTTCTTCCAAGGAGCAAGCACCTTTTAATTTCACTGGTGCACTCACCATCCACAGTGATTTTGGAGCCCAAGAACACACTGAGACTCAAACTCTAGTGAAAGTTGACTTGTTCACCATCTTGGACCGATTTTGTTCTAAGCAGTTTATGTCATGTCCCGGGGCTGTCATTCTTTTAAAGTTTGTACCCTGCCTCCTTCCCTCCTGTTTCAAAAGCAGGAAGAGCTGGAGAGAAGATCTAGAAGGGAGGGGGGCGCTTCACCTATCCACTCACACCTGGAGACATCCAGATGATCAATTCAAGCAGTGAAGTCCACCCGTGGTGCCTGGGCCTGTATCTACCCACAGATGCACCCACACACCAGCTCTGTGCGGGTCTCGTCTCTCTACCACATCCAAAATTCATCAGTATGTTCCTTTGCTGGGGCTGCCATATCACAAGACCACAGACTGGTGGTTCGAACAACAGGAATTTATTTTCTTGCAGTCCTGGATGTTAGAAGTCAGATGTCAAGGTATCAGCATGGCTGGTTTCTCTGAGGCATCTCTGCTTGGCTTGCAGATGGCAGTCAGGCATGGAGAACCCTGGGGCATCATTGTTCTGTCTAAGTTTCAGCAATTCCCTGGGGGTGGTGGCACTTCAGGGTTAGAAAAAGAAGCTTATAAATACACTTGAGACTGGAAAGTAAGTATAAGTCTCTACCCTCCAAACCAGGCCCAAAGAGGGGCCTTTGCTACTGGTGGTGCAGAAAGCTATGGCTAGCTCAGGTGCACAGGAGCCAGCTGGCAGCTTGTGGGGGAGGGGGCTCGGCCCTTTCCAACAGCATGATTAAGAGTTTCTGGCAACAGGAGCAATAACTGGCTAGAGACCAAGAAGGAGCCGTTTATCTGGCTGCTGGTGGGGGAGAGTGATAAAACTCACCCTCTGGCTCGGCGCCTGAGGCAGGGTGATCCTCGAGGGAGGTGCTCGCTGTGAGCCCCCCTGGCCTCTTTCTGGCTTGGGAAGGCGATTTTCCCCACACAGGCGAGCTGTCCCCAGCCAGGCCACTGCCTAGACTCACCCCGGCCTCAGTCAGGGATGGCTGCCATCCTCTCCCAGGTGTCTGCTTTCTCCCTTCAGGCCCCACAGACTCCGAAGGAGGAGAGGATGATCGCCAGCCGGAAGACAAAGCAGGATTGGGAAGAGAAACACCGCAGCTTCTCTTTGGGGAAGTGAACCACAGATCGTGAGAGGGACTGGGTAAAAGAGACCGGGATCTGGAGTCTAAAAACCTCATCTCCGTCCTGGCTATGTCACGGACTGCAGGTGGCCTCGAGCAAATCACCACAGTCTCTAGGCCTCCGCTTTTCAGTAGTGAGTGGGGCTGGTATTAGAGACCCAACAGGGCTGTTCTGAGGATGAAATGGGTCATCTATGTGTGTGAAACTATGTAATGCAACTCTGTATGACTGGCCATAAAACATTTGTAAGAACGTACTCTTTACTAAGTCGTCCTCCATTACAGTGCTCATCTGATTCACTGAATACTCCCATTGCTTCCCCCACTTCTTATTACCAAAGTATCCCAGTATAGAAAAAATTGAAAGAAGAGCACAAAGAATTACTGTATACCCTCCAGACAGATTCAGTAACTGTTAACGTTAGCATATTTATTCTCTATGCATATTTATACGTGTGTGTGACACAGAACCATTTGATTTCTATCTCTATCTCTCACTGTATGTATATATATGAAAATGAATGTCTATAAGTCTCTGTTCTCTTTCTTTCCCACATATATATTTGAGCCCAGTCTCTCAGGCCTCCAGAGGACCTCTCTTGTTCTTACATTACCTGCTGCATCTCTCTCTCCCTACTGGACTAGGAACACTTCAAAAGCGGGGACAAGGTAGTCACCATTGTATCCCCAGGACTCACAGAAGCTGGCATGGAGTAGGCATGTGACAAATGACCATTGAGTAAATCCCTCTTCAACAAAGAACTAACCAACATACACTTTTTTTTTTTTAAGTAAATGAGTTTTAAGTCATTTCATCTGGCAAATTCCAGATCCCTGCTGGTGATAATGGAAAAAAACACCCAGAGGTGCAGGATGTTCAGGTCTTGCTCTACTTCCCCCTCTAAAAGCATGGGGACTGAAGTCACTTGGGACTCATAGGGAGAGGCTGTACTCTACAGCTACGATGCAGCTACCTATTTGCAATATAGAAATATTCTCCAGACCACAATCTACTCTGGAAAACACACATGCAGGGACAAGCTGACTCTGTCCCCACAATGGACCTCACAGAAGTGATGTAAGTCCTTTAGGTTTTCAGGGAACCAGCAACCCACTTTCAGACCAGTAAGGGTGGGAAGAGGGTATATTGTTGTCTGGCCTATAAATTCCCTACAATGCTCACGAACTTCACGGGAATTTTAAGTTTCTCTCAGCCTCAGATGGGGCTTCTGAAGTAGCACTAGTGGCAAAGAACCTGCCTGCCAACGCAGGATACATAAGAGACGTGGGTTTGATCCCTGGGTTGGGAAGACCCCCTGGAAGAGGAAGTGGCAACCCATGCCAGTATTCTTGCCTGGAGAATCCCATGGACAGAGGAGCCTGGCGAGCTACAGTCCGTCAGGCTGCAAAAAGTAAGACACGAATGAAGCGACTTTGCACGCAGGCAACTTCAGATGGCTCTCTTTAAAACAGTTTCTCAAACTTTAATGTGCATGTGAATCACCTGAGGAGCCTGATAACATGAATGTTCTGTTTCAGTACATCTGGGATGGGCTCCAATATCTTATGTTTCTACCAAGTGTTTAGGTCGTTCCAATGTGGCTGGTCCCCACTTACATTTTGAGAAACAACGTTCTGAAGAACACAAAATAGCTCCTCTGTTACTTGGTGAACTAGTAATTAGCACCTACTTTCAGATATAAGAGCTTCCCTGGTGCTTCAGGGGTAAAGAATCTGCCTGCCAAGCTGGAGACATGGATTCGATCCCTGGGTTGGAAAGATCCCTTGAAGAAGGAAATGGCAACCCACTCCAGTATTCTTGCCTGGAGAATCCCATGGACAGAGGAGCCTGGTGGGCTACAGTCCATGGGGTCACAAAGAGTCAGACACAACTTAGCAACTAAACAACAACTAGATATAAGGCAGTGTGCCAGGGCTGGTTGTACCAGAAAATGGGAAGAAATGCAAAGATGGACAAAATGCAGTTCTTCGCCTCAAATCCAGCTGGATCTGCCTCATTACTATGTTTAGGCCTTAATTCTTACAACCTATAATCTNACTAAACAACAACTAGATATAAGGCAGTGTGCCAGGGCTGGTTGTACCAGAAAATGGGAAGAAATGCAAAGATGGACAAAATGCAGTTCTTCGCCTCAAATCCAGCTGGATCTGCCTCATTACTATGTTTAGGCCTTAATTCTTACAACCTATAATCTATACAGTGTATATTGTTGTTCTCATTTTGCTTGTGAAGAGACTGGGGTTCGTTCAGTCTGGCTTATCCAAGCCAGTAAAAGGATACTGTGAGATCTGAGCTGAGGTCTCCCTGACTCTGAGATCTGTGTTTTCCATGCACTTCTCACTAAGTGCTCAGATAGAAGGGCAGGGAGTGCCCTTAAAGTACACCTTGGTAGCCCCTGGGGAAAGAAAGTGTGGTGGCAGCAGGCAAAGACACTAAGTGACCACCAGACCGGGGAGTTAGGACCCAGCGGGTGCCTTGAGGGTGCCTTGCCTTGGGTCTCTCTCTGTTTCAGGTAATATATTTCCTTATGCAGTGGATCAAATGCAGCTTACACTAGTAAACTTTAGCCATGAATTATAGTCCGAACTTTAGATAAATCACTGCCCTCACCTGGACTAAAAATTGGAAGCTGTTTAATTTCTTTTCTCTCTGATAAAAGGTCTTCCAGTCTTCCCTTCACCCTCAAGTCAGGGTGAATGTCTCTTTGGTATGTCCCCACTCGGGGTCCCCCAACCCCAACTTCTTAGCTCAGGACTGGGAGTTTCTGGGGCTCACTCTGCAGTCTTCCTGCTTTCCTAATTTTACTGTGTTTATGAGCACAACTGTACCAGATGCTGTGCTGAGAACTGGGGATGTCAAGGCGATGAGATGACCACCCCTACACACATCAGTGTGGCCCAGGGATGTGGAGGATAGCAACTAACAGCATGGGTGGGGACAGGCAGCTTCCCCACCCGCCAGGGCTTCATTCCCCAGCAACCCTATGAGGTGAGTGCGCATGTAAAATCACCCCCATTTTAAAGATGAAGAAACTGAGGCTTACAAAAGTCATCACACAATTATTAAGGATCAAATGAAATAATATATGCAAAACCACTTAGCAGAGTGTCCAACAAGTAGGAAATAAATGGTACCTACAATGCCTTCTTTAGGGGGAAGAATTAGGGGAGGAGACATTTAGGGAGTTTGAAATCCACATGTACACACTGCTGTATTTGGAATGGATAACCAACCAGGGCCTACTGTGTTGCCCAGGAAACTGCTCAATGTTATGTGGCAGGCTGGATGGGAGAGGAGTTTGACGGAGAATGGAAACATATATGTATGGCTGAGTCCCTTCCTCATGCACCTGAAACTACTACAACATTTTTAACCAGCTATACTCCAAAGTAAAAAAATATTTTAAAATATTAATAAAAAATAAAATGCCTTCAAACAGCAGAACAGAGAGTAGGAGCCAGTTAGCCTTGCTCTCAGTCACAAGAAACTGGAGAGTTGAAAAAAGGCCTCTTGACTCCCCTGGAGGACAAACAAATGACGGAGAATGGAAACATATATGTATGGCTGAGTCCCTTCCTCATGCACCTGAAACTACTACAACATTTTTAACCAGCTATACTCCAAAGTAAAAAAATATTTTAAAATATTAATAAAAAATAAAATGCCTTCAAACAGCAGAACAGAGAGTAGGAGCCAGTTAGCCTTGCTCTCAGTCACAAGAAACTGGAGAGTTGAAAAAAGGCCTCTTGACTCCCCTGGAGGACAAACAACAGGCTTGGGACTGGCCATACATAATGATAAAACTTCTGAGGAGCAAAGAAAAGAGCCATCGAGAAAGGGCTTGGCAGGGTCCAAAGTGCCCCAGCGCACTGGTGAGGGCAGTGTGAGCTCTGCTGGAGGGGTGGCAGTGATAAGTCACTCTGCGGGCAGCTCAGACAGCAGTGGCAGCCCCACGGCCCTCTGTCCTTAGACGGCTGCTCACCCCAGGCTCAGCTGGTCCACGTTTCAGCTGTCACGCTCCCCATCTGGGTAATGGAGTGTTATGAAGCATGTTGGAGGCCATCAATTAGTGCTTAACTCTGTGTCTGTTGGGTCGTATTTCCAAGGATGCTCCACTCAGATTCACAGCAGAGGTATATCTTGCTCCTTTTCATTCAATGACTTGGAGTTAAAACACCGCCCAACAGTTTCTCCCAAAGAAATTGAGATTTATGGGTCACTGTCAATATCAACACATGTTGACCATTATTTGAAAGCCTCCTAGGTCTTCGGGACTGATTGCTATTTACTTTGAAAGATGACTGTGGCTTTATAATCCACTCAGGTTGCTGCATTTGTTTCTTCCCTTGGAGACATTTTTATTCCACTTCATGCTGTTTTGCCTGGTGGCATAAGCCCCATTCCCCCTACCCTCAACCCCATGGATACTCAAATGTATTTGAGGCTCTGGGACAGACACAAGAGGGACCCACTCATCCTCAGTCCAGATGCCAGTGTGGCAATAGAGAGAAAACACCTTAGTAACAAAGTGCCCCTATTTTATGGCCTGAATCCACTAGACACAATCTGAGGTTACCAACGAGCTTGATTGAGGGGCAATAGGTGGGGTCCCCTCATTAACACTTCTGGCCTTTGGTGTGGCTGGGTAGGGTGTGGATATTGATACAGGAGCTGAGTCACTTAGATCAGTGATATTGACATTGGTTCTCAAACATAAGCCAGCATCAGAAATGCCAGAAGGTTTTGTTAACAGATTTTTGAGCCCCACTCCAGACTTCTTGGTTCAGAAGGTCAAGGGTAGGGCCCAGGACTTTGCATTTCTAATGAGATTCCAGTTCAATTCAGTTGCTCACTAGTGTCCGACTCTTTGAGACCCCATGGACTGTAACACGCCAGGCTTTCCTGTTCATCACCAACTCCTGGACGTTACTCAAACTTATGTCCATCGAGTCGGTGATGTCATCCAACCACCTCATTCTCTGTCATCACCTTCTCCTCCTGCCTTCAAACTTTTCCAGCATCAGGGTCTTTTCCAATGAGTCAGCTCTTCGCATCAGGTGATCAAAGTATTGGAGTTTCAGCTTCAACAACAGTCCTTCCAATGAACACTCAGGACTGATCTCCTTTAGGATGGACTGGTTGGATCTCCTTGCAGTCCAAGGGACTCTCAAGAGTCTTCTGCAACACCACAGTTCAAAAGCATCAATTCCTCTGTGCTCAGCTTTCTTTATAGTCCAACTCTCACATACATACATAACTACTGGAAAAACCATAGCTTTTACTAAACGGTGTCATCAGCATATCTGAGGTTATTGATATTTCTCCCGGCAATCTTGATTCCAGCTTGTGTTTCTTCCAGTCCAGCGTTTCTCATGATGTACTCTGCATATAAGTTAAATAAGTAGGGTGACAATATACAGCCTTGACGTACTCCTTTTCCTATTTGGAACCAGTCTGTTGTTCCATGTGCAGTTCTAACTGTTGCTTCCTGACCTGCATACAGATTTCTCAAGAGGCAGGTTAGGTGGTCTGGTATTCCCATCTCTTTCAGAATTTTCCACAGTTGATTGTGATCCACACAGTCAAAGGCTTTGGCACAGTCAATAAAGCAGAAATAGATGTTTTTCTGGAACTCTCTTGCTTTTTCCATGATCCAGCGGATGTTGGCAATTTGATCTCTGGTTCCTCTGCCTTNGTTCCATGTCCATTTCTAACTGTTGCTTCCTGACCTGCATACAGGTTTCTCAAGAGGCAGGTTAGGTGGTCTGGTATTCCCATCTCTTTCAGAATTTTCCAGAGTTTCTTGTGATCCACACAGTCAAAGGCTTTGGCATAGTCAATAAAGCAGAAATAGATGTTTTTCTGGAACTCACTTGCTTTTTTGATGATCCAGCGGATGTTGGTAATTTGATCTCTGGTTCCTCTGCCTTTTCTAAAACCAGCTTGAGAGAAAAGCAGAATTTTCTTGGGGTAAGGAATTTGTCATTTGCTCCATCATTTGGTACAGGCTGTGTCTACCATCTCTTTGAGCACCTTAAGATGGTGTTGAGAATCCAGTGGAAGATGGATTGGTATTACTTAATGGCCATTTGCTTCACCCTAACTCTTTTCAAGAATTGCTTATCATTTTGTTCTGCCACAGTGATGTTGGGCTTTGCCAGTTATGTGCAACGAGAGAGTCACACAAAAGAAATATATTCACTATACAGTCTCTGCCGTCCATATCAGCCTAACAAATGTTTCAGCAGCATTTACTTGTGTGTCTGCTATATGCCAGTTGCTTGGCATAACACTGATGATTCTGAGATGAATAAGACATCCCTTTAGGATCTCATCGTGGAGTGGAATTTACAGTCTCATTTAGGAAACAAGACATATAAACATAGAATTAATAATGAAAGGCAGTATATGCTTAAGAATATTTAAAAAATAAACGAACTAGGGAGAGCAGATTTTACCGGGGTTCGGAGATGAAAGGGGTAGGGTTTGCCAGAATAGTAAAGACGGAGTTCCTTTACAGTTTCATCCAGGGTATGCAACGGGGCAGAGCTGGGGTGAGATGAGGTGTTTTGGTTTTTTGAGGATTTCTGGTCACTTTCAGTGACAGGGCAATGGCAGTGGTTCACTGAATTAAGGTAAGTATCCTAACATTGTTGATGGAACTGTAGCCAGAGACTGGGGAAGGAAGACTCCACAGTTAGCATTCTAAATGGGGAGCGTAAAGGTGACAATAGCCACAACAGTTTAATCCCTGCGGAAACTGCATTTTTAGGGGAAAAAAATTAAGTCTCTTATATCTTGGTTCCCAGGTTAGCATCCCCCCGCCCCCTGCTCCTTAGCTTTTTAATACAGTATTCTCTATATTAGAAATGCCTTGCCATTTACTCTTGTTGGGATTTTAAAAGTTGGAAGAATTCAGACTGAGTCCTGCACAGACGGAGGCATAAGTAGGCCCGTTTGCTGTGTGCCCGGCTGACGGTCGACCTGTCTTGACAACTGCTGCATGTTCATGAGGGTCCCTCCACAAAGCCCACCCAGGGAAGAGCTCCTCTTTCTCCTTTTTTAGGTTCCTGAAACTTACCTAAAACTCTGAGGTGGGAGAAGGTGTAAGGAATGAAGTTTCTTCCTTCTCCCTCCCCCTACTCCATAGTAGCTTAATTTAAGTACCCTGTGGAGATAAAGATAAATGTGAGAAACTTCAGGATGAAAAGAACATTAGAGACCAGAAAGGTCAGGGGAGGTCATATCAGGCTTAAAGTGGAAACTATGTTACAACCTAAGCAAGGAGCAACTGATAGGCCTATAAATAGGATTTTATCTCCTCTTAGGACATTTTTGGCATGATTGTAGCTTCCCATGTGGGGGACTGTTATATTTACTAAAAATAAACTGTGTTTCAGAAGCGATTAAAGTAAGTCCCACTGAACTCATTTATGTTATTAAAAATGTAGTAATAGCCTGAAAATAAATTTATAGAGGTTGATGCATACTAACTGTTGAGAGAACTTGGATATTGAAGCCATCCATCAGTTAGATCTGAGGTCAAATGGTCTGGTCCAGTTTAGTGTGGAGTATTAGGTAGGTTGCCTTCTCAGAAGATAGTGTTATTTCATTTCTGCTACTGCAGGAGTCCCTCAAACCCTAGCTATATATTCAGATTCATTCAGACTCATAAATGGGCACAAATAGATGATAAGTGTATCATCTAAGAAAGACAGAGTAGATCTAATTCTTCAGAAATCTTGCTGCTTAGTTAAAGCTGCTTGGCTATGGCCATTCAGAGCAGAAGAGCATATGAATCGGCCATACCTTTGGTGTCCCTTCTGGGAAACAAAGAAATCCTTCAAGCTGTCTGAGTTTGTTTCTCACACTCACCTTATCCTGATTGTAGCCCTTTAAATCGTGCAGCGAATACTTGGCATCTAGCTGCCTGTCAGCCAGTCTCTGACACCTCTGGATAGTTTGTTCTCTTCCTGTGAGTATATTTGAAATTAGTAAGGAGCATCTATTAGTTTTAGTGTCCTATGAGAAGATTAGAGAGCTGACATTCATTAAATAGTAAAACTGCTTAAAGCGTATTTCTCAAAGTTATGCGACCGTGGGATTCTTTTTGAAATCTAGTGACATGAACAACAGAGCACAGTGTGACTCATGTACATTCTGTTTGTGGATTAGTCACCAGACATGGTCTCAAAGTTGAGTTAATGTCTTCAAAAAGTGAAATCATTTACTTTTTTTTCAGACTTCAAAACTAGCTTTGGAGTAGTTAAATCACTAAGTGCAAAAATAAAAGCAATTTTAAAAATGAACGCAATTAAGCTGTTTTTGTTTTAATATACTGCCTATGCATATGTTAAACAGCTTTTTCCTGCTTTTAGTACTTCACATTTTATCCTTATTTCTCAAAGATGGCATCTCACTCTTAAATGATAGATTGTTGCATACTCATTAGAAACTGTATATGTATGTTTAGTATTTTTCTTTAGAATAAAAAAATCGAATAGAAGAAATATTGCTAGCATCAATTTATAAATTGTTGAACTACCTAATGACAGCTCGTGAAGTGCTAAAAACATGGTAATATATTTTAAATGTCATATTCACGAACTGCTTTAAACCCTTTTCTACTGGTCTCTTTCTCCCCGTTACAACCACTCAATTCCTTTCTTTCTCCCAGTGCTTTTAAGAAGGAAACTGAAGTTCCTGATGTAGTATTTTTTTGATAGATAAAGAGATAAGAAAGTTGGTGAAAGAGGTTCGACAAGTTCATGGAATTCCTTGCGTCCCAAACCCAAGATTCTGTCTGATTGCGTCCATCTAATTTTTCTTGTGTCTCACACTTAGCAGCCAGCTGTTACAGTGGTAATGGCAATGACAGTGAATCATGCTCTGTTTACAGAATAGCTAGCATACTCTATTGTATCTGGGTCTGAGGAAAACCCTGAGTCGTTACTATCATTTTACAGATGACAAAAATGGAAGTGTATATATTTGACTTTTTTCATTACTAAAATTCAGGAATTGTTAAGTTGAATTTTCATTTCTGTCATACTGGTGTAGAATGGTTAGGAGCAGCAGATTGTGGGGATAGACAAGTTGACTTTTGGCTGAGACTTTCAGCCTAGACATTTCGGGATTCTTTGCAGTCTCTGTCTTTGTCATGAGGCGTGTACACTATTAATATGTATAGAGCTTTCTGTGGCGTTGAACTTTGATTTGTAAAGTTATAGTAAAATAATTGTTAAAGGTATCACTTAGGATTAAGTTCAGCTACATGCAACAGAATCCCCCTCTTCCTTTCCGCTTACCCCAAAGTGGCTTAAACAAGACTTTGTCTTTGATGAAAACAGAGTATGGAAGTGGGCAGCTCAGGGCTGGTGTAGTGCTCAATGGTTATCAAGGATCCAGGATCCTCACTGCTCTTTGCTTCTCTGCCTGTAGTATATGACCCAGATGGTTGCTACAGCTCCAGCCATCATTCCTGCATTTCCACGGAGCAGTTTAGAGGAAGAAAAGAGCTCCCCTCCCCTACTTAAGAAACCTTCCCAAAAGTCCCATATAACATTGCTACTCATATCTCATTGGCCAGAACTTAGCCTATGGCCACACCTAGCAGCATCGGAGGTTGGGAGATACAGCCCTTTCTTGGAGGGTGTGTGTATTAATCCTTGGATGAAAACTGGGGTTTTGTTACTGAGGAAGAAAGGATATTGGGGAACCACTAGCATTCTCAACCTCGGGGACCATCAGAATGACATGACTTTATCTCTCATATGGTGCAGAAGACCATTCTGTAGCTTCCTTGGGACCTCTTCAGTCAATCTTTGCTGTGTTGTCCGAAAAGTGATTTTTCCCTTGAGATATATATACCTTTATGTAAACACTTTTTTAAAAAAAGTTAGTAGAAGATAATAAGGATCATTGAAATTTCCATTTAAGTTCAGCTTTGAGTTTTTTGAAACCAGTTTTTTGGGACTACAAATAGTATAAAGTGAGCTTTTCAGTAAGCATAAAATGAAGTGTTAAATATTTAGGTGTCTAGTCATTAGTAAAGGAAAAAGTGTAAATTTTCCTTCAGTTTTTGAAGCCTGGATCAGCTATTAAATTATATGTTTCTTGAGGATAGAGAACTTGCTTATTTTAATTTAAAATTTTATGTTTTTTTGGACAAATAATACATTTATATGATTCAACACTCAAAAGGTACCAAATGGCCATATAGTGAATGGTTTTCCCCAGTTCCTACCTTGATTCCCCAATGTCTTTCCCCTAGAAGCAATGGATGTCTTCCCTTTTGTATATAATTCCTACTTAAAAAAAAAGAAAGAAATTCAGTGGCACTGTGTTATACATTGTTCTGAACCTTTCTTTTATCACCCGAAGAGGTGCCATGTCCCTTCTCCACCCTGCAAGGCTATATGGTGCCCCATTGTCTGGGTGAACCATCATTCATTAAAAGAAGAACCTTGTCTTGTTCTTATGTCTGTACCTGCTCTGTAAGCAACGTTCATTCATATTGGTTAAACTGAACTCTTTGATTCAATTTGACTATGCAGAATATTTTAGAAATGAGTTATTTTTAGTGGTCGAGTATTCCAACTAGCTGAGGGGATTTTCCCTTCTTTAAGCATCAGGATGTTTAAGAATTATTTATTTTGGAAGTAAGTCCTTCTTAAATGTATTACTTAGCTATATAGTTTAGTCCTTCTAAAATTTATTGCTTAACTACAGTTTTTCTAACCGTTATACTTTTCTTAATGGTTTTAACACAGTTGTCAACATCAGTTATTGCTTATGACTGAAAAAGAGTGATATCTAAGAGCTTTTCATGGTTTTTTTTTTTTTCAAATCATCTGCGTTTATTTTTTTTAATCAATCAACTTGCTATTTATTTATTTATTTTTTACTTTTTGCTCAGATATAATAGATAGTAACAATTTGCCATAGCATTTCTGATCATTTAATGAAGAAATAATATGATAAATACAGCAGAAGCCCTCTCCCCTATTCAGCTTCTTCCCATCCCCAGTAGTTTTTTTTTTTTTTACAGTACAGTATTGGTTTTGGCATACATTGACATGAATCCATCATGGGTTTTTGCCTTGCTAAATGACCTTATTTTAATATGTCTGCTTTTTGATAACTTATCTGCTTTTTAGATTTTTTTCTCTTGGTCTCTTGCACCTGATGTGGCTGCCTCTCACATAATATTTCTCTTTCCTCTGGTACTTATTCCCTACTATTTCTTAGCTCCCTTTCCTAATTTGCTTTTTAAATGTTCAGTGGGTAAGTAGCCAGATAATCAGGACAGAAATATTTCTAAAATTAAAAAAAAAAAAAAGATTAAAAGAAGGCCTGGCAGAGCTTTCCTGCTGATGAAAGTGCACGAGCATTTCGATATTCAGGATATTTAGAGGGCCTTTGGTGGCTCAGATGGGAAAGAATCTGCCTGCAATGCAGGGGACCTGGGTTCGATCCCTGGGTCAGGAAGATTGCCTGGAGAAGGAAGTGGCAACCCACTCCAGTATTCTGAGTGGGCTACAGTCCATGGGGTCGCAAAGAGCCCAACTAAGCAACTTTCACTTTGTTGCCTAATGATTACCATGTTGTAGAATAGCTCTGTCCAGTGGATCTCCTGTGATGATGGAGATGTTTTATATCTGCCCTGTCCGTTATTAGTAGCCACTAGGCTCTTGTGGCTCTTGAGACTTGAGGCAAATGAGACTGGAGAACAGAAATTTTAATCTTCATTAAAATCAAATAGCCACACATGACTAGTGGCTACTGTGTTGGATGGATGGTTCTAGACTAAATAGTTAACGATGAGCTTGATTATAGGAAATCTTGGGTTGGGATGCTGCTGTTTTATTGTACCAAGCAAAATGCATACTTATAGTATTGGAAGGAAGGCAATTTAGAATGTAGTACTCAGATTAGATACTTAGATATGCAGGTGACACCACGTTTATGGCAGAAAGCAAAGAGGAATTAAAGAGCCTTTTGATGAAAGTGAAAGAGGAGAGAGAAAAAGCTGACTTAAAACTCAATTTTGAAAAAACAAAGATCATGGCATTCCAGTCCCATCACTTGATGGCAAGTAGATGGGGAAACAGTGAAAACAGTGACAGACTTTATTTTCTTGGGCTCTGAAATCACTACAGATGGTGACTGCAGCCACAAAACTAAAGACACTTGCTCCTTTGAAGAAAAGCTATGACAAACCTAGATGGCGTATTAAAAAGCAGAGACGTTATTTTGCCCACAAAGGTCCGTATTGTCAAAGCTATGGTTTTTCCAGTAGTCACGTATGGGTGTGAGAGTTGGACCATAAAGAATGCTGAACACCGAAGAATTGATGCTTTTGAGCTGTGGTGTTGAAGAAGACTCTTCAGAGTCCCTTGGACTGCAAGGAGATCAAACCAGTCAATCCTAAAGGAAATCAATCCTGAATATTCATTAGAAGAACTGACGCTGAAGCTGAAGCTCAGATACTTTGACCACCTGATGCAAAGAGCAGACTCATTAGAAAAGACTCTGATGCTGGGAAAGATTGCANGGACTGCAAGGAGATCAAACCAGTCAATCCTAAAGGAAATCAATCCTGAATATTCATTAGAAGAACTGACGCTGAAGCTGAAGCTCAGATACTTTGACCACCTGATGCAAAGAGCAGACTCATTAGAAAAGACTCTGATGCTGGGAAAGATTGCAGGCAGGAGGAAAAGAGAGCGACAGAGGACGAGATGGTTGGATGGCATCACTGACTCCATGGACATGAGTTTGAGCAAGCTCTGAGATGGCGAAGGACAGAGAATCCTGGCGTGCTGCAGCCCGTGGGGTCGCACAGAGTTGAGTGACCGAACAGCTTAGCTTAAGGAAAATAATTAAATTGAAATTGCTTTTCATGTTAATGTTGTGGTTATTTCAGGCTGTAACATTCTAAAGCCATTGGTACTGGCCTGTGTTTATGGTTTGCAGCTGGTTTGAGTCCTCTTGGTAACTAGGGTGATATTAGTTGCGCTCTAACTTTATTTATAGAACTTGGTTAGACACTTGCCTATCCAGAGTGCCAGAACTCCTACAAATAACTTTGACCTTCCCTAGCAAAAAGTCAAAGAATAAAATGACCCACAGCAGAAGATCTCAGTTGTATGCTGTATACGAAAAATATTACTTTCTAATGGAAAAATCTGTAGCAAATAAGAAAACAAATGAGTATATTAACTAATTATGGATTTTGGTAACTATTAGGAAGAAAATCAGAGAAGGCAATGACACCCCACTCCAGTACTCTTGCCTGGAAAATCCCATGGAACGACTGAAGCAGTTTGCATGCACATCCGCAGCTCTACCCAAACCAACTGAGCAGCATTCACATGAGAGGGTGTGTCCTCTGATGGGGAGATGTCAGCCTGACCACAGAGGACTGGCTGTGAATCACGAGGATGTTGGGGGAGGCAAGGATGACTCCTGCTTCCTCAGGGACAAGCAGAACGACTTCTCTGTTCCTCACACATTGGACCCCTGCTCAACGTTGTGCTGTAGCAGCTCATCTCCATGGCAGGGCTGGTGTGTGAACATGGGGAAGATCCTGGATGACCTCACAGATTCAGCTGTTTGTAGAGCGATAGATTTTCAATTCATTCTTTCATACAATGGAGCCCTAATGCAACTTTCAAGCCTTGCTTCCTCCAGGGAAAGTAAATGGGTGAAATAAATAAAATTAACATTTTTATTGGCTTCTTTGGAAGTTCAGGAGCCTATTTTCAAAGCTGTGTTAAATATACACTTCAGTGATGCTTTAATCCATACCACAGTGATTCTCAGATTATAGTCCCCAGACTAGTAACATTAACATCACCCAGGACCTTGTTAGAAATGCAAATTCTCAATCCCACCCCAGACCTACTAAGTCAGAAACTGGGTGTGGAGCCAACTGTCTATTTTATCAAGCCCTCGGGCGATCCTGATGTGTGCTAAAGTTTGAGACTCAATGCTCTATACACATGTTGGATTCAATTCACCAAGTTCAAAGGGACCACCTACGATAAAAACTAAGGCTTTATGTTACAGATTCATTATTCAATCTGAATTTTCAGTTCAGTTCAGTTCAGTTCAGTTGCTCAGTTGTGTCCGACTCTTTTCGACCCCATGAATCACAGCACGCCAGGCCTCTCTGTCCATCACCAACTCCCGGAGTTCACTCAGACTCACGTCCATTGAGTCAGTGATGCCATCCAGCCATCTCATCCTCTGTTGTCCCCTTCTCCTCCTGCCTCCAGTCCCTCCCAGCATCAGAGTCTTTTCCAATGAGTCAACTCTTCGCATGAGGTGGCCAAAGTACTGGAGTTTCAGCTTTAGCATCATTCCTTCCAAAGAAATCCCAGGGCTGATATCCTTCAGAATGGACTGGTTGGATCTCCTTGCAGTCCAAGGGACTCTCAAGAGTCTTCTCCAACACCACAGTTCAAAAGCATCAATTCTTTGGTGCTCAGCTTTCTTCACAGTTCAACTCTCACATCCATACATGACCATTGGAAAAACCATAGCCTTGACTAGATGGGCCTTTGCTGGCAAAGTGTCACACGAGTGTATGTTCCTCGGTTCTTTGTCTCATCACAACCAAGATTTGGAGCGACAGACATTAAAGCCCTCAGCACATCACAGCTCTTGGGTCTTGGACAAACCGTGTTATAGCTCTTAGGCAAATCAGTGTTACAGCTCTATTTTATTTAGAAGATAGCAGGAGAATCCATCCTCAAAG
>SJYX01003460.1:15651-94667 GCA_006410675.1 Oreotragus oreotragus
GCAAGAGGATTTATTAAGCCGGCGCGCCGGGGTTCAGTCACCTCCGAGGAGGGGCGAACCCCAGCAGTCGTTACTGAGCAGTTTTTAAGCACAAAAGCCACAAACAGGTGTGATTAGGATGGGAACAGTTTGATTGGTGCATACAGTCTGACCTTTATGGGGATTGGTTTATGGATTATCAGGCTCATGGTGGTTAGCAAATTTTTCTAAAAAAGGAGAGAGTTCTGTTGCAGAATACTTAGAAGAGGAATTCTTAGAAGCCCTTGGGGGCAAGTTAACTTTGGTAAATTTTATCTTAACTCTTATCTCTGGTAAATTTTTGTCCTGACTCCTCAACTTCACTTTCACTTTTCACTTTCATGCATTGGAGAAGGAAATGGCAACCCACTCCAGTGTTCTTGCCTGGAGAATCCCAGGGATGGGGGAGCCTGGTGGGCTGCCGTCTATGGGGTCACACAGAGTCGGACACGACTGAAGTGACTTAGCAGTAGCAGCAGCATAACCCCAATGATTCTTGTTTTCTAGCTAATGCCCTCATACACTGTGTCATGACTAAAATGATGCAAAAATATATATATATATAATTCACAGTTGTTCTTCCTTTTGACACATTAGGAGAACCACTGAGTTTTGAAGAAAACAGAACAAAAGGAAATCTAAGTATGGCATTCCTCACCATTAGTTAACAGGCACTGGTTATTCTGAAAGACTGGGTTTCAAGGATCATATATAATATGATGGTATTTAACATTTTTAAAAATTGTGGTTTTATATGTATATTTTAGATACATTTTATGAGATGGATACAATAAGGTAGACAAGATTATGTTAACAGAGATTAAGTAAATGGCAGAATTATGAGTAATTCCTATTTTTCTTTTTCTAGTTTCATTTAGTGAACATAGTTTAATTTTGAACTTAATGAAACAAATTTAAATTTTAAAAAGAAGGGTTTATCTCCTAAAGTAAGGCCCAAATAAACACTGAGGGAATGACTTCTAAGCTGATTTTTTAAGAAATAAGAAGATTCTCAAGTTGAATACAATAATTCCCTTTCATCTAGAAGGAAGGATAGGGTCAAGGGGCTCTTAGATATTGGGAGAGCTGTGAGAGAGAATGGCGTTTATGAATAACCGCAAGTTTGGTATGGCTAGAACATATAGTGTTTTCTATAAAGGAAATCAAGGTGGTGTGACAGGCAGGAGGCAAATCTTAAAATACAATATATGCTAGGTAAAAGAGCTTGAATTTTGTCCTGAAGGTATATGAACAGGTTTTTTAAAGCAGACTGTATGATACAACTGCATTTGTAGAAAGATCACTCTGTCCACACTGTGAAAAAGGAATTGGCAACCTATTACAGTAAACTCGGCAAGAAATGGCAAGGTCCCAGACTAAAGCAGTGGCAATGGGCTTGGGGAAAAAAGAACCAAGTTTATAGATCCTTAGTAAGTAGACACTCGGGACTTAGTATAGTGGAAGTAAGCATGCAGGTGTCAGTGATAAAGTCTGAAATTCAGGCTAATGCAATGTAACAGTAACAGTGCTATTCGCTGAGACAGGGTGCAAGAGAGGAGGGCCAGAGTTGAAGGCAAAGAGGACTCAGTGCTGAACAAGATGCGCCTGCGATACCCCAGCTTATCCAAGTGTTGATGTCCACGGGCTGCTGCACAGGACAGTCTGGCATCCTGGATGGAGGTCAGGCAGCAGATACAAATTTGGTATCTTATTCCTGTATGCAGCCACTTTTTTTGAAGGATTACTCTATACTTGCTTCTTCATAGGATTTTCATTTCACTACCCAGACCAATCAGGCTTTATATAATACTGTTCTCCTTAAAATTATATTCAGAGTCCATAAACAATACTCATTTGAAAGCGAAAACAGAAGTATGTGAAATGAGAAGCAAAGAAGATCCAGGAAACAACTCTGGAATCATAATTACTCAATGTTTTGTTAAAAAAGAACCCAAAAAGAATACTGAAAAGTATCAACAGATGGAAGAAAAGTCAAAAGAGACCATTATCATTAAGGTGAAGGGATGTGGGATTTTCAAGACACTGAGCATTTTTCAGTGGTGTTGGAACTGAAACCAAGTTGAGGAATCAAAATTTGTCCGTGACAAATATTAAATATTGTCCACAGATTTAGCATCCTGAAATCTATGATTTCATCTTAGTGAGAAGAGTTTTACGACAGAGAAGATGGAAGTCTGCTTTCTCTGGGTTGTGGGATGAAAGACATGAAGAACTAGTGTAGAAAAACTCTTCAAAATTCTGGTTGCACATGGGATGGAGAGATAGAAGGACAGACACAGGTCAGTGAAGGGCATTTTACAATTTCAGGGGCTTTTTCCTTAGAGGATAAAGAACAACAGGGTGGGAACATTAAAGGGTAGAGGTGGAGGGAAAAGTAGATGATAAAGAAAGGAAACAGGAGGATATAGCATCTAAACCATAGCGAAGGGATGAATTACGGCTCAGAGGATGATGACACCCCCCCTTAGAAATGGGATTACAGCCTTTCAGGGTGGGTAGGGATGGGGGTAAATTTGAATCTGGAAGAAAT
The DNA here is from genome assembly GCA_006410675.1 of Oreotragus oreotragus. Classification (NCBI taxonomy): domain Eukaryota; kingdom Metazoa; phylum Chordata; class Mammalia; order Artiodactyla; family Bovidae; genus Oreotragus; species Oreotragus oreotragus. The sequence continues at coordinate 18,221 of SJYX01003460.1, forward strand.
TCTGTGGAAATTTCCTCAAGGTAGACTACCAGGATCAAATTACAACTTATCATCAGTTTCACCAAGTGGAACCAGACCCAGCAATTTCTGCCTAGATCATTAGTGCCAAAATAACCCAGGTTAACGACACAATTAACTTTAGAAATGGAATAAAAAGGACCTGTTCGTACATCAGATGAAATTACTCTGGAAAAATAATAGAGCAGAATTAGAGGTATTGAGAGTGCCAAGGAAGGTGCAATTTGAAACAAGACAGTGAAGATAAAAAGGCAACCTTGAGAAAGTGACATTTGAACAAAACTTGAAAGAGGTACAGAGACAATATCCAATGCCTAAAGGCTACTTTTGGCCTATTTATTCAAGAAATAACAAAAAAAAAAAAAAACTCATGGTGCTAAGGGAATAGTAAGCAAGGGGAAGGGGAGGAAAGGGTCAGGTCAGAGAGGTAATGCCCGACAGATTATGATACATTTGGGCCCCACTATAACAACTCTGGCCTTTCCTCTGAGCAAACTGGAGAGCCAGGGAGGGTTTTGTTCAAAGAAGGTTCATGATCTGACTTACATTCTTAAGTGGTCACTTTGGCTGCTGTGTTGCAAGTAGATTATAAATAGAAATGAGATGAATTAGGGGACTATAATAGCAGTCCAGATGAGAGAAGGGGCAACTTGGGACCGGGAGACAGCAGGCGTTAAAAGTGATCAGATTAAGTTATTCTTTAGAAGCAAATCGTACAGTATTTCATGACAGCTGGGTTCTGCAGTGTGACAGGAGTGGCCAGGAGGTCTTCAGTAGCCTTGAGATTTAACATCTCAAAGGATGCCACTGTCATCTCCTGAGACAGAAAGGCTATGGGGTACGCTCAGGTATTAAAGAGAAGAGCAGAAATGTAGTTTGGGGCATGGAAAGTTTACAGTGTCCGCTAGGACACCCAAGGGGAGATGCCTGGTGTGCAGCTGGAAAGACCACCAGGGCTCCAGAGGCTGTCCAAGAATGTGATGACTAAGTCTGAAAGTGAATTTACCAACTCTAGATGGAACCGAAGAGAAATTTTCATTTCCTGATCTCTCAGTTCTTAGTACCCCCACTACACTTGGGCATAGCATGTGGAAAGGGCTGTCTATATTTTATAAATAAATGATCTGGGTACTTTTTACTTCCATGAAGAGAAAACCCTTCATCACTTTTAACTACAGGATTTGGGAATATTAAGTGTGATGGATTGAGTGGTAAAAGCAAAAGCAAGTATTTGACAGTGTTTGAGACAGGCAAAAATGGAACTCAGAAGTGAGTTCTGCAGCTGCCAATTTTCCAGGAGACTAATTGGGCCAAGTCACCCTGAACCTTCTTTTGTAGCTTTCTTGGTATGAAGCCAGCCTTTCATCTTCTCAAAGGAACTTCTATTTTTCACCCACTGTACTAATGGTTTAAATAAGAAATTGACACAGGACAGATTTTTTTTTTAAACCTACATTATAAATTGAAGTCATCTCCAAACAATATATTCAAGTTCTCAAGTATTTAGGAAACTTTGCCCAGAAAACAATACATTATTCTGTTTGCTTAATCCCGTTTAATTCCCAGCCCCCTCCACCAAAAGAACTCTTTGCATACAGTAAAATTTTGCAGTTTATCATGAAAATGTATTATAATTCCATGTGGACACAAAGAGACATTCTCTCTGAAGTTGGAAAATGCTTCAATCTTACATTCATCTTGAGCACTGACTAACATCTTAGCTAAGATATAACCCTGTGAGAAGCCCAGCTGGTATCAGTCAAAGTTATTGCAAGAGGCAGGGTCAGAACACTGTTGACCCTGGTTTAATTAAAATAAAGATTTTTTTTTAACTTTTACCATCCTGAATATTTCCATCTCCTTAGAAAGATCAAGCTGTGGAAATACAGAAAGTATCCAAAGACTCAGGGCCAAGAGAACCAGAAAAGAAATCTGAAGTTGCCTTGTTGAACCGCACGGTTCCGCCCTGGAGTCCGTCGCCCAAGACCACCAAGACACAGGATCGATGCAAATAGCAAGAGGATTTATTGAACCGGCGCGCCGGGGTTCTGTCCTCCTTAAGCAAGGAGCGAACCCCGATGACAGTTACAGAACAGTTTTTAAGCACAAAAAACCACATTGGGCGGGGAGGTATAGATATATCATGATTGGTCACAATACTGCTGACCTTTACAAGGATAGGCTCGTGAGGGTCTGGCGATATAACTCTGCGGATAACACACAGTTTACACAACTTGTTTTTCTGACTCTCTGGAAAGTCAAACCTTCCAGGTCAGGGTCTGTAAGTTACAAACCCTCCAGGTCAGGGTCTGTGAGTCACAAATAACAGAGATAACCTTTCAGTTGGTCTGGAAAATCCCTAAATCTTACAGGTTACTTCCTCACAGTCTAGCCCGCCAAGATGCAGTAACCAACTCAGAAGTGTCCTGCTTTCTATGCCAGCTTCAATACTCTGCTGCTTTTAACTAAAGCTGGCGTCTCTGGCCAGAAAGAAAAATCAAATCTCTCCCCCCTGAGTCCATTTGCAGTTTGGTTTGGGGGAATTTTCTTCTGAGATGATATGGGGGAATTTTCTTCTGAGATGGTATGCAGAAATTTTGGTTTACAATCGGACCACCCTGTGAGAAATGATTAAACCTAACTTTTCTTTGGTTGTTCATGAATGCTCCACGGATATATTTGCCTAACTCTGGAACCTGTATTTCTACCCAATAGTGTAGCACAGGATTTTCTCTGAGAATGCCAGTGCCCTGGGGTTTACTGCATATAGGATGTGTATGCTCAGTTGTGTCTGACTCTTGGCGGCCCAATGGACTGTAGCCTGCAGGTTCCTCTGCCCATGGGATTTAGCATGGTGCTTGGTTTTTACTGAACACCATACTTGAGACATTACTGAGGATGAAATAGAGCTGCAATTCTAGGACAGAAGAACTGAGAAAAGGAAGTATATTAATTCACCTCTCCTTTTCATCCACCCTCCACTCAGTATACCCTCTTAGAGTGGAAAAAGGAAACAGAGCCATAGAACGGTAGTGAAAAAAGTACACCATCCCTTCAGGCCTCTTATCTACCTGATTCAAGTAGTGTGTGATGTTAGCGTGTGTCTGTTTCCCTTACCTCCCAAATAATACAACTTCTTGAGGGTGTAGCTGTGCATTTTATTTCTTTGATAGACTCATATTCCTTTGCCCTTGTACTTTAAAAAAGCCTGAACTATGCTTTTATACAACATAACTTTTAAATATCTATTATACCATATTGGAGAAGGAAATGGCAACCCACTCCAGTGTTCCTGCCTGGAGAATCCCAGGGTCGGCAGAGCCTGGTGGGCTGCCATCTATGGGGTCACACACAGTTGGACACAACTGAAGTGACTTAGCATTATACCATATATTCTAATAGATAAAACTGTGTTTTTCAAAAAATTTCTCCAACAATAGCTAGAGTACCAAACTTCAAATTATAGGAACATTGTATTAACAATTATTCATGTTATATTTGTGCCCAGTATTTTTGTTACTTTCAGTTCAGTTCTGTTCATTAATTCAGTCATGAATGACTCTTTGTGACCCCATGGACTGCAGCACACTAGGCTTCCCTGTCCATTGCTAACTTCTGGAGCTTACTCAAACCCATGTCCATCAAGTCGGATGATGCCATCCAACCATTTCATCTTCTGTTGTCCCCTTTTCCTCCAGCCTTCAATCTTTCCTAGCATCAGGGACTTTTCCAATGAGTCAGTTCTTCTCATCAGGTGGCCAAAGTATTGGAGTTTCAGCTTCAGCATCAGTCCTTCCAATGAATATTCAAGACTGATTTCCTTTAGGATTGACTGGTTGGATCTCCTTGCAGTCCAAGGGACTTTAGAAAATTTAGGAGTTTCCTTTTTTCTACTGCTGGGTTCTATATTTCACCTTTATCACAGTTTATTTCATTTTACATATAGATAGGCAACTTAGGTTAGAGCCTTAAGTGTTTAGTCTCTTAATTGTGATTAAGAAATAGAAATAGTTCATTTGAGTCTGATATTTTTACCTCTGTAAAATAAAATGTAATCAATGAACTATATTACCATGCAATCAGATTTTCTAATTGCCTAAGGATTTAAATATAATAAAATGTCTTCCCTTTACTTTGGGTTTTTAAGAAACAAATGTTAAAGACCAGGGTGAAAGTAATGCTTTTTGATACTTATTTATGCTTACTTTCCTAACTAGCTGCATTTCAAGGGACACACCTTCGTACATAAAACAGGCATTCCAAAAACACATAATGCCAAGAATGCAGTTTTTAGGGTCCTAGCAGGAAATGGCAGTGTAGAATAGTAGTCAAGAAAATGTATTTCTACAGCCAGCCTGCCCGGATGAAAATCCCAGCCCCACAGCTTGATAGCAGGTGATTTCAAAGCAGTCATTTAACTTCTCTATAACCCCAAATCCTCATCTACAAAGAGAATATAATTATACCTACACCTCACAAGAAGACTGTGAGGAATAAAAGACTTTGTGTATGAGCATAGTAAAGTGCTAATTTTATTATTTTCTAATACTCTCAGATTGAATATGCTCATCAGAGATGAGGTTCAGCAAAGTCTACCTGCTTTTCAGGAAGCTGTAAGATGGAGTGTCATATACTGGAATGATGAAGTTGCAAATAGTTGGGAATCAGCTATCTGAACAAGGGGATTTAGAAGGGAGTACACTTAGTCACAAACAAATTATAGATGGGGACTTAAGAACTGGAGGGAGAAATTAGGTGTAGAAAAAAATCTTAGACTTGTCTGAATTTTAGAAAATTGATCTGCAGAAGCAGATGAGAACCAATTTTAGAACTCAGTCAACCTTCATAAAAGATCATGAAAACCAATGGAATGCCATCGCTTGCTCAGTATTTCTTGCTCTCTTAAGACCCACATTCATATACACATGCACACACGTACACACACACACAGCAACAACATTCAGTAGTAAGGTTTCAACAATTTTTAAGTCATTAAGGTAAGGTGAGAAGATAGATTGTCATCAAGCTTCACTTTTCTGGGAAAACTGATAATGACGGCATCTTTAAGGAAAGAAAAAAGCAGACAGCTCTCTCTCCCTTTGAGCTGATGCTGTGGCTATGAAGAGCACGGTCCTTTGTGCATTCTCAAGTATAGTAAATAATAAAATAGAATGAAAAACATTTTTTCCCAGATTAGGGGCAAGAAAAACAAGTCAGTATAAATATTAATATGCTGAATTAAAGAAACAAAAACATGGTTCTTACAGCATTTGGATCATAATTTGCAAATACTAATTTTTTTAAAAAATCCTTGCATGGCGGCCATTTTCAGCAGTTTTTTTTTTTCATATCTTTACAAACTTATCAAATTCTTTTTTCCCCTCTTTTGTTTTCTCTCACCTTATTTCTTTAATGGAGGCATCAATGTTGTACTCTCTTTGATAATTTTTGACAAGTGTATAATGAGAAAACTTTAATGACATAATAATTAGAGGGAGAAAATAAGAACCTGTAATACAGATAAAATTAGTTTGATAAGAAACTAATAGGAAAACTCCAAGCTCAGAAATATGAATGATATTTACTAAAAAAGAATAAATATCTTTTAAGGACTTGTAAAATTTGTGTAAGATAAATGTTCTAATGCTTATGTTAAAACTTCAGTTTTAGAAGTTGAAAATCATAAAAATCAAAAACATAACACTTTTATGAAAACATAAAAATCTGTGAAGTAGCTGACAGTTCTCAACTTGTGAATCCTTTAAGTTAAAAAAGTAGGAAGCAGAAACAGAAACCACTTGAGACAATCAATACATCTGGGAACATAAAAGAAATAAAAAGACCTCCTTCCTTCTTGAGGAGGATGGTTGAATAGAATCTGAGTCTAATGAACATCTAGAGATGATGTGAATAATTAAAGCATAGAATATTTCTCCTAGGAACTCAAAGTACATTCATAGTTATGACTTTATTTATCTTCATATTGACTTGTAACCTATATAAAACATAACTTGTCACTAATCAGGAAACCCTAAAATATAATTATTTGACTTAGCCCAAGATACAGAATTGGAACTAAATGGAAATAGAAACTAGCTAATTTTTGAGTGCTAAGTGCTAGGCATGATGCTTATTCATTTGCCAATAAAAGCCTTCCATCTAATGGAATCAACTTGTTCTTCAGGATTAAAAAGTAGTCCAAACTTCTACTCCATACACAATGTATTCAGAAGTATCACTGGGAGAATCTTGGGGTCTTTCTTGATACCCTTACTCCACTCTTTTAACTGAATTCTCAATTGTCTCCATATATCTCATCTTTGTACATTGTCACCTTGATCCCTTTAGTTCCCCCAAAAGACTGCTAATGTAAGAATGCATAACAAAACTTCACTGAAGTTTTGAGTATAATCAGATACTGAGAAAATGATCACACTGCACAAACATACCAAAAAGTAAAGACAAAAGTTGGGTACTAACAATCTATATTCTTGAAGAATCCACAGTTTGTTCTCTCTGCTAATTATTTCCAGAGACCCAGACCACTTCCATTCAGCCAAGCTCCTACCCTGCAATGACCCAGCAGTTCCACTAGTTGGTATCACTTTAAGATAAAGGAAAATACAGCTTCACAAAAATATCTGTAGAAAATGTTTAAGTGAAGTCGCTCAGTTGTGCCCGACTCTTTGCGACCCCATGGACAGTGAGTGGCCTGCACCAAGCTCCTCCGTCCATGGGATTTTCCAGGAAAGAGTACTGGAGTGGGTTGCCATTTCCTTCTCCAGGGAATCTTCCCGACCCANAGAGATGAGGTTCAGCAAAGTCTACCTGCTTTTCAGGAAGCTGTAAGATGGAGTGTCATATACTGGAATGATGAAGTTGCAAATAGTTGGGAATCAGCTATCTGAACAAGGGGATTTAGAAGGGAGTACACTTAGTCACAAACAAATTATAGATGGGGACTTAAGAACTGGAGGGAGAAATTAGGTGTAGAAAAAAATCTTAGACTTGTCTGAATTTTAGAAAATTGATCTGCAGAAGCAGATGAGAACCAATTTTAGAACTCAGTCAACCTTCATAAAAGATCATGAAAACCAATGGAATGCCATCGCTTGCTCAGTATTTCTTGCTCTCTTAAGACCCACATTCATATACACATGCACACACGTACACACACACACAGCAACAACATTCAGTAGTAAGGTTTCAACAATTTTTAAGTCATTAAGGTAAGGTGAGAAGATAGATTGTCATCAAGCTTCACTTTTCTGGGAAAACTGATAATGATGGCATCTTTAAGGAAAGAAAAAAGCAGACAGCTCTCTCTCCCTTTGAGCTGATGCTGTGGCTATGAAGAGCACGGTCCTTTGTGCATTCTCAAGTATAGTAAATAATAAAATAGAATGAAAAACATTTTTTCCCAGATTAGGGGCAAGAAAAACAAGTCAGTATAAATATTAATATGCTGAATTAAAGAAACAAAAACATGGTTCTTACAGCATTTGGATCATAATTTGCAAATACTAATTTTTTTAAAAAATCCTTGCATGGCGGCCATTTTCAGCAGTTTTTTTTTTTCATATCTTTACAAACTTATCAAATTCTTTTTTCCCCTCTTTTGTTTTCTCTCACCTTATTTCTTTAATGGAGGCATCAATGTTGTACTCTCTTTGATAATTTTTGACAAGTGTATAATGAGAAAACTTTAATGACATAATAATTAGAGGGAGAAAATAAGAACCTGTAATACAGATAAAATTAGTTTGATAAGAAACTAATAGGAAAACTCCAAGCTCAGAAATATGAATGATATTTACTAAAAAAGAATAAATATCTTTTAAGGACTTGTAAAATTTGTGTAAGATAAATGTTCTAATGCTTATGTTAAAACTTCAGTTTTAGAAGTTGAAAATCATAAAAATCAAAAACATAACACTTTTATGAAAACATAAAAATCTGTGAAGTAGCTGACAGTTCTCAACTTGTGAATCCTTTAAGTTAAAAAAGTAGGAAGCAGAAACAGAAACCACTTGAGACAATCAATACATCTGGGAACATAAAAGAAATAAAAAGACCTCCTTCCTTCTTGAGGAGGATGGTTGAATAGAATCTGAGTCTAATGAACATCTAGAGATGATGTGAATAATTAAAGCATAGAATATTTCTCCTAGGAACTCAAAGTACATTCATAGTTATGACTTTATTTATCTTCATATTGACTTGTAACCTATATAAAACATAACTTGTCACTAATCAGGAAACCCTAAAATATAATTATTTGACTTAGCCCAAGATACAGAATTGGAACTAAATGGAAATAGAAACTAGCTAATTTTTGAGTGCTAAGTGCTAGGCATGATGCTTATTCATTTGCCAATAAAAGCCTTCCATCTAATGGAATCAACTTGTTCTTCAGGATTAAAAAGTAGTCCAAACTTCTACTCCATACACAATGTATTCAGAAGTATCACTGGGAGAATCTTGGGGTCTTTCTTGATACCCTTACTCCACTCTTTTAACTGAATTCTCAATTGTCTCCATATATCTCATCTTTGTACATTGTCACCTTGATCCCTTTAGTTCCCCCAAAAGACTGCTAATGTAAGAATGCATAACAAAACTTCACTGAAGTTTTGAGTATAATCAGATACTGAGAAAATGATCACACTGCACAAACATACCAAAAAGTAAAGACAAAAGTTGGGTACTAACAATCTATATTCTTGAAGAATCCACAGTTTGTTCTCTCTGCTAATTATTTCCAGAGACCCAGACCACTTCCATTCAGCCAAGCTCCTACCCTGCAATGACCCAGCAGTTCCACTAGTTGGTATCACTTTAAGATAAAGGAAAATACAGCTTCACAAAAATATCTGTAGAAAATGTTTAAGTGAAGTCGCTCAGTTGTGCCCGACTCTTTGCGACCCCATGGACAGTGAGTGGCCTGCACCAAGCTCCTCCGTCCATGGGATTTTCCAGGAAAGAGTACTGGAGTGGGTTGCCATTTCCTTCTCCAGGGAATCTTCCCGACCCAGGGATTGAACCCAGGTCTCCCGCATTATAAACAGATGCTTTCCCATCTGAGCTACCAGGGTAGCTTAATTCATAGCTTAATCAAATCTGGAGACAACTAGAGTTTCCCTCAACAGATTAACAGATAAGTAAATTGGAGTATCATGGGAGATTTTTGCTATAATGGCAACCCATTCATTTTGACATTGGGATGATAGCAAAAATAATACAAACAGAGATTTGAAAAGTTCAACCTATTATTACTGCTCTGGGAATATGCCACATCAGTTTGCACAAGCCAGATTTCCCTGATAGATGATTAAATATGTGAGACCACAAGTAAGTGGTACATTTGTCCTCATCACCTCAACTAATAATCAGCCAACCCTGAAGAAAAGAGCTGCCTAGATGATTGACAATCAACTACAGATGCAAGCGTGAACTCAACCAAGTCTAGCAAAAGAACTGCCCATCTGAACTCAGCCCAAATTGCCAAACCACAGGACAATGGGCAAAAAATGAATGGTTGCTGTTTCAAACCCTAAATTTTGGGGTGGTTTGTTATGTAGCTAAAGTTAACTGATAGATGAATATTCAAACAAGCGAATGCTAGTTGAAAATAAAACAGATTAAAAAAAAACAGATTAAATTACAGATGCATGCAATATCTTGGGATTAATCTCAAAAATAGCATGCTCAATGGAAGAAGCCATACACAGAGCAGTACGATTCTGCTTCGTGTACGAAGACTCCGCAAAATTTATTATACGGTTGCATGCGTGCTTAGTTGCTCGGTCTTGTCTGACTCGTTGCAATCCCGTGGACTGTAGTCCACCAGGTTCCTCTGTCCATGGGATTCTTCAGGCAAGATTACTGGAGTGGGTAGCTATTCCCTTCTCCAGGGAATTGTCCCGACTCAGGGACCAAACCCAGGTCTACTGCATTGCAGGCACATTCTTCACTATCTGATTCACCAGAGAAGCCCCATTATATGGTCACTAAATTCCACAGTGGTTGCCTAGTAAGTGAGGTGGGTGTGGGAGAAATGATGATAAGAAAGGGGCAAGAGGGAACTTTCTGGGATCAGAAACATATTCTTGGGTGGTCTTGAGAATCCTCATAGCCGAGTTTAAGAGTTAATAGGCAAAAAAAAAAAAAAAAGAATTACAATAAGATGAATGAAGTTACATAATAAAGGTATTTAACAGGGTGCTATATGAGCACAGAGCAGAAAGTACCTATCTGTGCCTTTTGACATTTAGGAAACACTTCTCTGAAAAAGTAGTTTTGAAGTAACCCATGCTGCATAGAGACACTCACTATATGGTATGTCTCTTATACACATCTAGATGTGTATAAGAGACAGCTCATACACTGTGTCATGACTAAAATGATGCAAAAATATATATATATATAATTCACAGTTGTTCTTCCTTTTGACACATTAGGAGAACCACTGAGTTTTTAAGAAAACAGAACAAAAGGAAATCTAAGTATGGCATTCCTCACCATTAGTTAACAGGCACTGGTTATTCTGAAAGACTGGGTTTCAAGGATCATATATAATATGATGGTATTTAACATTTTTAAAAATTGTGGTTTTATATGTATATTTTAGATACATTTTATGAGATGGATACAATAAGGTAGACAAGATTATGTTAACAGAGATTAAGTAAATGGCAGAATTATGAGTAATTCCTATTTTTCTTTTTCTAGTTTCATTTAGTGAACATAGTTTAATTTTGAACTTAATGAAACAAATTTAAATTTTAAAAAGAAGGGTTTATCTCCTAAAGTAAGGCCCAAATAAACACTGAGGGAATGACTTCTAAGCTGATTTTTTAAGAAATAAGAAGATTCTCAAGTTGAATACAATAATTCCCTTTCATCTAGAAGGAAGGATAGGGTCAAGGGGCTCTTAGATATTGGGAGAGCTGTGAGAGAGAATGGCGTTTATGAATAACCGCAAGTTTGGTATGGCTAGAACATATAGTGTTTTCTATAAAGGAAATCAAGGTGGTGTGACAGGCAGGAGGCAAATCTTAAAATACAATATATGCTAGGTAAAAGAGCTTGAATTTTGTCCTGAAGGTATATGAACAGGTTTTTTAAAGCAGACTGTATGATACAACTGCATTTGTAGAAAGATCACTCTGTCCACACTGTGAAAAAGGAATTGGCAACCTATTACAGTAAACTCGGCAAGAAATGGCAAGGTCCCAGACTAAAGCAGTGGCAATGGGCTTGGGGAAAAAAGAACCAAGTTTATAGATCCTTAGTAAGTAGACACTCGGGACTTAGTATAGTGGAAGTAAGCATGCAGGTGTCAGTGATAAAGTCTGAAATTCAGGCTAATGCAATGTAACAGTAACAGTGCTATTCGCTGAGACAGGGTGCAAGAGAGGAGGGCCAGAGTTGAAGGCAAAGAGGACTCAGTGCTGAACAAGATGCGCCTGCGATACCCCAGCTTATCCAAGTGTTGATGTCCACGGGCTGCTGCACAGGACAGTCTGGCATCCTGGATGGAGGTCAGGCAGCAGATACAAATTTGGTATCTTATTCCTGTATGCAGCCACTTTTTTTGAAGGATTACTCTATACTTGCTTCTTCATAGGATTTTCATTTCACTACCCAGACCAATCAGGCTTTATATAATACTGTTCTCCTTAAAATTATATTCAGAGTCCATAAACAATACTCATTTGAAAGCGAAAACAGAAGTATGTGAAATGAGAAGCAAAGAAGATCCAGGAAACAACTCTGGAATCATAATTACTCAATGTTTTGTTAAAAAAGAACCCAAAAAGAATACTGAAAAGTATCAACAGATGGAAGAAAAGTCAAAAGAGAAAAAAAAAAACAGATTAAATTACAGATGCATGCAATATCTTGGGATTAATCTCAAAAATAGCATGCTCAATGGAAGAAGCCATACACAGAGCAGTACGATTCTGCTTCGTGTACGAAGACTCCGCAAAATTTATTATACGGTTGCATGCGTGCTTAGTTGCTCAGTCTTGTCTGACTCGTTGCAATCCCGTGGACTGTAGTCCACCAGGTTCCTCTGTCCATGGGATTCTTCAGGCAAGATTACTGGAGTGGGTAGCTATTCCCTTCTCCAGGGAATTGTCCCGACTCAGGGACCAAACCCAGGTCTACTGCATTGCAGGCACATTCTTCACTATCTGATTCACCAGAGAAGCCCCATTATATGGTCACTAAATTCCACAGTGGTTGCCTAGTAAGTGAGGTGGGTGTGGGAGAAATGATGATAAGAAAGGGGCAAGAGGGAACTTTCTGGGATCAGAAACATATTCTTGGGTGGTCTTGAGAATCCTCATAGCCGAGTTTAAGAGTTAATAGGCAAAAAAAAAAAAAAAANTGGGATTCTTCAGGCAAGATTACTGGAGTGGGTAGCTATTCCCTTCTCCAGGGAATTGTCCCGACTCAGGGACCAAACCCAGGTCTACTGCATTGCAGGCACATTCTTCACTATCTGATTCACCAGAGAAGCCCCATTATATGGTCACTAAATTCCACAGTGGTTGCCTAGTAAGTGAGGTGGGTGTGGGAGAAATGATGATAAGAAAGGGGCAAGAGGGAACTTTCTGGGATCAGAAACATATTCTTGGGTGGTCTTGAGAATCCTCATAGCCGAGTTTAAGAGTTAATAGGAAAAAAAAAAAAAAAAGAATTACAATAAGATGAATGAAGTTACATAATAAAGGTATTTAACAGGGTGCTATATGAGCACAGAGCAGAAAGTACCTATCTGTGCCTTTTGACATTTAGGAAACACTTCTCTGAAAAAGTAGTTTTGAAGTAACCCATGCTGCATAGAGACACTCACTATATGGTATTAAATTTTATTTCTTGGCTAGAGAAATGCCATATTTAAAAGCATGAAGGTATTAAACAGTATGTCATATAGATGGGGGTAATTGCTTGGAGATTTAATATGGAGAGGTAAAGGGAAGCCCTAAGAGCTGGTGCTGGAAGGATAAGCCTGAACCAAACCAAGCAAGTTCTTGAATGTCTGGTATTGCTTCTTTATCATATGAGCAAGGAAAGCCACTGATTAGATTTTCAGGCTCTTAGACCCATACAGCCCCTATGACTATTCACGTAATGTGACACTTGCCTTGCTCACCAGCAGTAAACTGATGGTAATTAGTGGCTCACCAATAGATTCTAATAGAAGAAGCAATCTCTGGTGTCGAGAAAGTGAAAGTCACTCGGTCGTGTCCAACTCTTTGCGACCCCATGGACTGTACAGTCCACGGAATTCTCAGGCCAGAGTACTGGAGTGGGTAGCCTTTCCCTTCTCCAGGGGATCTGCCCAACCCAGGGACCGAACCCAGATCTGTCGCATTGCAGGTAGATTCTTTACCAGCTGAGCCACAAGGGAAGCCCAACAATACTGGAATGGGTAGCCTATCCCTTCTCCAGAGGATCTTCCTGACCCAGGAATCGAACTGGGGTCTCCTGCATTCTAGGCAGATTCTTTACCAACTGAGCTATCAGGGAAGCCCCAGTGTGAAGAAGCATCTGTAAACAATTCTGAGGACTAGAAAATCATGATGAGTTGGAACTACTGAACAAGAACTGAAATAGTAATTAAATGAGTGGGAGGAGCATTCCAGTTCTCCTACATACCCCAGGCTCCCCACGAGTGGCATTAACTCCTCTGTGGTTTGTCTGGTAGCTGAGCCAGTTTTTTTCTTGCTGATTTCCAATCTCCATTAGTCCAAAGCTCAATATTATCCTCTATGTTCAAATTTCCAACTTGGAAAAGTAGGTGAACTTAATTTTAGGATTTTTCTGAATATGAATTCACTCAGAGTTTTAGAATCTTATGTTCCCCCTGTGTGAGAGGAGTCAGTTTTGCCTATTGGGTAAATTAACAATGCCGTGTAAGAGTGACAAACATAGTATTTCAGGTTTATAGACCTGGATTCACGGAGAAGGCGAGGGCACCTCACTCCAGGACTCTTGCCTGGAAAATCCCATGGATGGAGGAGCCTGGTGGGCCGCAGTCCACAGGGTCATGAAGAGTCGGACACGACTGAGCAACTTCACTTTACTTTTCCCTTGCATGCATTGGAGAAGGAAATGGCAACCCACTCCAGTGTTCTTGCCTGGAGAATCCCAGGGACGGCAGAGCCTGATGGGCTGCCGTCTATGGGGTCGCACAGAGTCGGACACAACTGAAGCGACTTAGCAGCAGCAGCAGCAGCAGGAGCAGACCTGGATTCAAGTCCTCTCCTTACTATCTCTTAATCTTGAAGCATCATTTAATTTCCCCCAGGCCTTGGCTTTCTCTTTGTAAATTATGGGTAATGATGGAAAATCTCTCCTCGGTTCTGGAAAGAACAGATAAGACAATAGCTATAAAGATGTGAACATATGCCCAGAATATAGTGAACACTTCAACAATGTTAGCTATTGCTGTGAATTGTAATCACTAGCCTTTCCTTTTCTATCTCCCAGGACATGAGGGGCTCGTTAGATGATTGGTTGTTTGAAATTTAAACACTGAAAAATGAGGAAGTAAAACACACTAATACAGTTGCCTTTTTCCTAGTTTGTATATTCCCAAGCGGCAACAATTGTATTACCACTAACTAATGAAGCCCTTCTATTCTGAAGGATCGTCTTCAGTATCTTTCACCCTCATACTGGTCACGTGTTCTGCAGAAAGAAGGTAATCTAGGATTTATGTTGAAGAAGGTAACTCAGATAGAAAGGAAGAGAGGAACAGTGAAGAACACCAATCATAGCCAAGTTCTGACTCTGAAGTTATTCAACCCAACTAGATTACTCTGCTAGCCAAGGAAGAGCTGACGGGTCTTTTAAATGACACTTTAATTCAGTTTTGTGCTTTTTAAAATTGCTTTGGGAAGAACTGGTCTTCAAATTTGTGTCTTCCACAATCCATATCTTATTCCCCTTGGGGGTTCTTTTTCTGTTACTGCCTTCATTCCCATTCATCTTCCTCAGCCACATGTTACAGCAAGTACTCTGCTTCAAAAGCAAGCTTCATTGAATGCTACATAAAATACCTTTTCATAAAGCATAAAGCTTATTCCCACAGATGTCATGGTCAAGCCACTGATTGCTCTAAGCTTCCTATTTAACCATTTTTCAAAACCTTAAAAAATACATCTAAGTTTGCTGTAACATTCTGAAGCAACTTTTCTCTCTAGCTGGTATGCCCTGTTTCCTTTTTCTTTTTTTTCTTTTTTTAGTACAATGAGAGTACTCTTCTTGTTGATATTATTTTAATACAATGTTAATCAGTAACTTTTTAATATAATAGTGAGACTGTCACTTAACACTTTTTCTGACACTCATTATCTTCCAAAAGAAGAAATGATTCGTGAAAAGGCAAAGGTGGACAACACTGACCCTTGCTCACCTCCCACCACGTAACCGGTCAGCCTGGGCTGAAACTCTGGGCTACGGGAGGACAGTGTGTGCCTCCGAGCCGTGAGGACATTCCAGCCGGCTCAGAGCCAGAAAGGACTAAGAGGCCAAGCTTGTAGTGTGAGAGGTCAAGCTTGTAGTGTGCCCAGTGAGATTTTTTTTTGCCCAGTGAGATTTATGCTGCTGCTGCTAAGTCACCTCAGTCGTGTTCGATTCTGTGTGACCCACAGACAGCAGCCCACCAGTCTCCTCCGTCCCTGGGATTTTCCACGCAAGAGTACTGGAGTGGGTTGCCATTGCCTTCTCCATGAGATTTATGACTCCCAGCTCTATTTCTTGACTCAGCTCCTGATTCTGTAAAGAAACAGTTCAATGGAAATCAACTTCTAGACTGGAAGATGATAACTGGCCAATTCCAGAAAGATCTCTTGTGAAGTCCAATCTCCTTAGTATTCTCAGATGAAACTGGAAGGAATGACTTCTGCCTAAGCAGAGGTCTTGTGCCAACACGTATGCAGTGATCTTGTTGTAAGGATCTTAGATTCTCCTAGAAATGTGAACCAGACAGAATCTTAGAGACCAAGGATAATGTCTTATTCACCACCCCCCAAATATTAAATGGCCTACAGTACTTCATCACAGCTACTTAAACACACAGAAACAGATTATTTACTAAAGAAATGGGCAGAGGTGCTCACTTTGCTCTTTGTTAAATGTTAATTATACAGAAATGTTGCTGCTGCTGCTGCTGCTGCTAAGTCACTTCAGTCGTGTCCGACTCTGTGTGACCCCATAGGCGGCAGCCCACCAGGCTCCCCCATCCCTGGGATTCTCCAGGCAAGAATACTGGAGTGGGTTGCCATTTCCTTCTCCAATGCATGAAAGAGAAAAGTGAAAGTGAAGTCACTCAGTCTGTCCGACTGTTAGCGACCCCATGGACTGCAGCCCACCAGGCTACTCCGTCCACTGGATTTTCCAGGCAAGAGTACTGGGGTGGGGTGCCATTGCCTTCCCCCATACAGAAATGTTACGCTTACAGAAAACATATGAACAGGCCTACCGTTTCCAAATTTTCATTTCTAAACAGTGATAATTTATTCACGAATTACTTTTAAAATCTCTGACAGGAAGTAATCACAGAGATCATGTGGTTTTCAGTGATGGTCCCAGAAAACAGTCCACCATCAAATTACAGAGAAAGTTCTCTGTCCTCCTCCTCCTCACAATGTTCACAAATACCTTTCTATGAGCCAGCAAGTTTATTCATCATCTCTCACTAAACTGTCTTGCTTCACAGTGCGGGTACAATTCTGTTGAGTATCTCTCTTCAGCTGTGGTACCAGCATCACACACTGTCAGTATTCTGACTGATGAGACCAGAAGGAAGCAGGGCTGTTCATCTCCTTTGTTTTACATAGGAGGTGTAAAACATACTTTGTTTGTAAAAATACTTTGTTTACACAATATTCCCTTCCTCTAGCCAAGGACCAGACCACTAGTTTAGGAACGCTGCATCTAATTACAGAATTTGATCACTAGATCCTTGTTGTTCTTTCTCAAGAACTTTAAAATGACATACAGTCTAAGACTTAAGGTGAGACACCTGAAGCACGCTACTGAAACTGCCCTCCAATTCTAAACTGGTCTCTTCATCACGGTTCTTTTCAGAGTCCGGGTCTTTAACCAGATACGGATCCAGGGTATAGTCTTCATGTACATCCTATACATTAACATATATATATTCTGACATCATCTTATTCATGATTTCTTGAAATATCATGGTATGATGTGTGCTGAAGCCCCAAGTATGTTATATATTCTACATTTCCCGTATCTTCTAACCTAGCACCTCTGGAAAAGAAATGTTAATTTAGTTTGAGCACCTTTTTTAACAAACAGGTCATTTTGCAACTACTATTTCAGTACAATTCTCCTAGTCTCTTCCGAAGAATCTGGCCTTGTACTCCCACTGTCATCTCTGGAACAGCACACTTCCTTCAGTGAAACACACTGAACACCTTCATCCTTGTCTGCTAATGCTGACATAACCTAAGATGAGCTGATTTATGTTTACATATGTCTAACTTTTTGTACAATTAATTTGGCTTTGCTACTGCTGCTGCTAAGTCACTTTAGTCGTGTCCGACTCTGTGCGACCCCATAGACGGCAGTCCACCAGGCTCCCCCATCCCTGGGATTCTCTAGGCAAGATTACTGGAGTGGGTTGCCATTTCCTTCTCCAATGCATGAAAGTGAAAAGTCAAAGTGAAGTCGCTCAGTCGTGTCCGACTCTCAGCAACCCCATGGACTGCAGCCTACCAGGCTCCTCCATTCATGGGATTTGCCAGGCAAGAGTACTGGAGTGGGGTGCCACTGGTAGGTTCCCCCTATTACCTCTGAGCAAAAAAAATGATGCTGTTTGTATCATTTGCTCACAAAAGCATTACGTACTTCTTTTGTTCAAAGTTGCCACTGGACAGAGTCGATTTTTTACGTTTTATAGCGCAGTGAAACACTGCACTTTCTCAAATGCTTCACTGTGAATAAATCAGGGTCCCTATTACACGTGACATGTATACAATCTTAAACTTAGTTTTATTATCAAAATAGTAGAGGGTTATTGATAGACTGCCTTTTGCATTTTCCAATCATTTTCTTTTTTAAAAATTGAGATACAATTGACACATAACATTGTATTAGTTTCAGGTGTATAATATAATGCCAGTTATTTTCAGGGAACAGTTTTGGTTACAAACTCCTATTATGGGTCATCTTTCAAAAACTAAAGGTGAGTTGTGGCAGTTCTATTGCACTAGACCAGCCATTTCTTTGATCTCCTCCCAACTAGCAGATGGGCTTCCCTATAGGCTCCACGGTAAAGAATTTGCCTCCAATGTAGAAGACGCAGGTTCAATCCCTGGGTTGGGAAGATCCCCTGGAGAAGGGAATGGCCACACACTCCAGTATTCTTGCCTGCTGCTGCTGCGGCTGCTGCTAAGTCACTTCAGTTGTGTCCAACTCTGTGTGACCCCATAGACGGCGGCCAACCAGGATCCTTCTTGCCTAGAGAGTTGCATAAACAGAGGAGCCTGACAGACTTCAGTCCATGGGATCGCAAAGAGAGGGACACGACTGAGTGACTCACACACAACACACAACTAGCAGATATATAGAATGGATGAATTACTGCTCTCAATACAGTTTTTAAACTAATGTGATACTTAAACTTTGAGAGAGGTTATTAGCCATGATGACATTTGAGTTTTATTAGTGGTCTTTTACCCTACCTGAGGATCTCCTGCTCTTCCAACTTTACTAATACATTAGACTCATTTGAACTCAGGTAACCTTTTGGTAACATTGGCCTGAAGAAATCTACCAGTCTCCAGAGGCCAATTTAGAACAGGAGTTATTGGTTAAGCCAGCGTTGGCATTTGGTTCAGTCCATTTCCCAGCCTTAAGTAGATAATGCAAGTTTGCATGTATGTCTAGTTTTATTTAATCTTTTAAAAAGTGTTTAATACAGTCATGCTTGGTGATGCGGCACAATACCTAAAGGCTGGTATTAAGATATGTTTCTGATCCTCTGGAAAGCTTTTCTGACTCAGTAGGCTGTGAACTTTCACAATAGCCCTAAAGGCAATCCTCTGTGAGTTACTGTAGGTTGGTAACTTCACCTAGATTATTTGTAGCAAAGAAAATTTGCAGTGTGCTGCTTAACAGCACAACCACTGGAATAGTTTAGGATAAGAATAATCTGGTGGACAGCTGAAATGATACACCAGTCCACATAAAAAATATTTCATATGAAAGACCTTCATTAATGACACTAGTATTAATTATATTATATTAGAAAACTTTGCTAAAGTAATCTCAAAATACCTAAATGGAATAAGATGCAAAGAAGTAAAATGATTTGCAACTTAAAGGTATATTTTGTGAAGGGATAATATCCTTTGGTTCAAAGTCATGTTTGAACCAAAAGCATGGGCTTATAACATTTGAGTTATAAATTCAGAACAAAAATAGATGATTTAATTTAAATGAAACACAGAACTAGTTGAGAATGAGATAACTGCAAATACAAAAAAAAAAAAAAAAATAGTGTTTGCTACCCCCATCTCCACTCCCAGTCTAACAAACGAGTGTTGAATAATAATTCCATATTGTACCAGTATAAATAACTATTGTGAACTTCTCTATTGATCTAAGAGATCAGAATTAAAAGGTGTCATTAAGTACATCCACCTTGTTTAAATACATTTGTAAATTTAGAAATTATAATATAAAAGGTCTTTTAACATAAATGATAGTTACCTAGAATGTAGTATTTTTAAATTAATCTTTTTGTGAAATCATTGTAGAAATACATAGAAAACAGTGGTGAAATATTGTGAAAAAATAGTGAAATACATAATGCAATTCTATGAAATAATACAGAGAGGTCTTGTGTACCCTTTATCCCAAGAGCAACACTTGCAAAAACTAAAGTACAATAGCACGATCAGGATGCAGACGCTGGAACAGTCAAGGATCCCTCCCGTTGCCTTTTTATGGTCACGGCCCCTGTGACACGCCACCTTCCTTAGTCCTGGCACCCACTAATTTGTTTTCCATTTCTCTGATTTTGTCATGTCAAGAATGGTATTTATATGGACCCATACTGGATATAACTTTTGGAATTGGCTTTATCATTCAGCTAAATTCTATGAAAATTTATACATGTCGATGCATGTATCACTAGTCCCTTTCTTGTACTGCTGAGTAGTACTCCATAATACAGATATGCCAATTCATTCTGTGAAGAACACTGGGATTGCATGCAGGTTGGGATTATTATGGATAAAGCTGCTATACGTTTTCGTGTACAGTTTATTGTGTGAACACATCTTCCTTTCTCTGGCATCAATGGCCGGGAGTATGTTGCTGGGTTATACTGTAGTTGCATTTTAGTTTTTTTAAGAAAACTTCAAACTGTTTTCAAAGTAGCTATGCATAAATATTTCCATTTTCCTTCTTCCAAGATTTCTATAGTTGGTTTTCTAAATTTTGACCATGGTGTATCTTGGTATGAATTTCTGTGGGTTTTTCCTATTTGGGCTTCAATCAGCTTCTTGACTATGTAAGTCAAATTTGGGAAACGTGCAGTCACTATTTCTCCAAGCGCTTTTTCAGTAGCGCTCCTTTTTTCCTTTCCTTTCAGAACTCCAATGATACAAATGTTAGATTTTTTTCTAACAGTCTCATGGCTGTATGAGGCCGTGTCCATTTTTTTTAGTCTACCATTTTTCTCTCTTGTTTTTACATTGGGTCATTTCTATTGTTCTATCTTCAAGCTCACTTTTTTAGTTCTGTCTCCTCCATTCTGCAGCTGAGCTTAATTTTGGATATTTCATTTTTTTCAGATCTATATTTTCAATCTGGGTCTTCTTTACATCTTCTATTTCTTTGCTGACACTTTTTTTCCCATTCAAGTGTGTTCGTAATTTCTTGTTCAAGCATTTTCTTTTTTTGCTCTAAAATGTCTGCCAGATAATTCTAACATTTCTGTCACGCTATGTTAGCTTCCATCCGTCGCCTGTTTTCATTCATGTTGAGAACGTTATCCTTATTGCTATAGTGAGGAATTCTGGATTGAAACATGGGCATTTGGGTATTACATTATGAGACTGTATCTTTCTTTCTTACACCTTCTGATTAGCTGGTTTTCTCTGGTGCTACTTTGGCAGGGGAAGGAGAGATAACAACCTACTCATTACTTCTGAGTAGGGGTTAGAAGTCCAGCTTCCCCACTCAAACTCAACTGAGACTCAACGTTAAGGCTTGGAGAGAGTGGAAGCTCCTTTCCACTCAGCCTTCACTGGTACCTCCATAGCTAGGAGGGGTAGGAGGGCCTTGTTACTGCTCCCAGTCGGCTTCATCTGACACCGTGGGGCAGGGGACTGACCTCCCTGCTGCTGGGCATTGGCGAAAGACCTGACTGCTCACTAAGCGCCTCTGACAAGGCACTGTTGGGAAGCGAGGGATGCTCCTTGCTCCAGAGAGAGGCTACAAGTCCAGACTCCCTCTGTGACCTCTGCAGACACTACAGAGGGGGCTTTCCTCTTTCCTGGAAGGAATGGAAGTCCAGGCTCCCTTTCTAACTTCTCAGATAGCACAGCCTAGACAGCGGCGAGGACTTGGCTCCACACGCTTTGCTGCGGTGGTTGGGCAGTGGGGCTATAATTTTTTCCGTGTTGTTCGTTAAAGAAAGGCTATTCAGTTCAGTTCAATTCAGTTCAGTCGCTCAGTCGTGTCTGACTCTTTGTGACCCCAAAAATTATTGTCTTTATTTTTTTTTTTTTTTGTCTTGCTAGGCTTTCTCTTCCCTGGTCCTTTGGTCAGACAGCAGGCTTCTGTTGGGGCTTTTTCACTATGTGTGTCCATTGGCATTTCTGGGCTGTGGGCTTCTTCAGCTCCAAGCATGGGATACATGAGACAAAAAAAAAAAAAGTAGGAAATTCACTCCCATGTCCTTCCTTGGGTCCCAAGATTCCTAGTCAAGTCTACCTTCTTTCCACCTTTCAGAGCCTTCCTACATGTGTTTTATATATTTTTATATATATATGGCTTCCCAGGTGGTTCCATGGAAAAGAATCTGCCTGCCAGTGCAGGAGGCACAGGAGACATGGCTTCAATTCCTGGGTCAGAAAGATCCCCTGGAGGAGGAAATGGCAACTCACTCCACTATTCCTGCCTGGGAAACTCCATGGACAGAGGAGCCTTGCAGACTACAGTCCATGGGGTCACAAAGAGTTGGACATGACTGAGTGACTAAGCACATACATATATATAATGTCCAGGGTTTTCAGCTCTACTTAAGGGGAGGGTTAGGAAAAAGTACATCTAGTACAACTTCCTGAAAAAAAAAAAAAAGTGCACAAGATAATATTTGAAACACTCAAGTTGTTACATTTTCAATTATTACAATTAAATATTTTTTAATACTTACCAAAGATTTTAGTTTCTACTTACCTATTAGCTTCTAAGTGAATTTCTGGGATACAGAGTCATAATTTGGTTTGTTGATACAAAAAAGAATTTTAATCTGATCTACTTAGAAAGGTATCATTTCCTTTCAGCCAGTAATGATATCAAGATGATATGTAATTCCCTATAAGGTGAATTAGAAGTGAACAAATCATATTAGATGTGTCAAGGTGAAAAGATGAATAAAAATAAAAAGATTTAGGCTTAGCTCTGCTCTGCATGCCAAAGACTAAGACAAGTGTAATAGTTTGATTTTCTACAAGAGGATGATTATATGTTTGCCTAGCATTAATACAGTATGACCAGCATCTAGCCATTGTTCTTCCAGCCATCTTTATATAAGGAACAAAATAAAATAATTGTATTTTAATTCCAGGTATTCAGACCTACTATGACAATGTCGGTCACTGTTTCTTGCTTTGGGACCATTACTCTCCTTCACATGACCCAAACTCCTCGGAAGTGGGGCCATCTTGCTCCTCCCTGAATGAAATCCGCATCATCCCACAGGCTGTCTGAGTTCTGCTGGGAAGGTGTTCTCACCTTTCCTCTGGTTATTCCATCTCAAAGCCCCCTCCCCCATTTCTCAAGATCTATCTCCAAAAATGCCAGCCTGTCACTTACAATCTACCCAGGGGACGGATTCCCAGTTCTTTGGGGAGGCAACCCTTCAGTTCAGTCTTAGAGAATGAGTCAGAACTACTCAAAGGTGCAGGACTGAGCGAGGAAGAAAGGGAGCAGGTGTAGAGCAGCCGGGCACTTTGTTGGCAGAAGGGGTTAATGAGTGAAAGAGCAGAGGGCAACCATCTGAAATATGTCAGCAAACTGCCAACAGCTTCATACCGGTGTCAGTTCTGAGGCAAGGAGTGGTGAGAATTGAGGCCATAAAGGGAGCAACATATCACATTAGGAAGGATTTGTATTTCACAAAAAGTTTTATACATTTTTGGTTGAAGACAGGGTGCTCCTTCAGTGTATTGTGTAGAAAATGACACAGAATTGCAATTTGATTCATACTCAAAGCCTTCTGATTATAGCCCTAATCTGCCTTCACAGCTTTTATTTCCCTTGTTCTAACATGAGGTCCACACACACCCATCAGATGAAAGGACTGGCTCTTCCTTGAACACAGCTGTAAGTTCCCCGCTTGATGAACTCACTCAGGCAAAGCAAGGCCTGTTTTACCACTCCTCTGCAAAAACACGTATAATGCTCTTCCAAAGGCAGTTGTGAGGATTTAATGAGCTAACCGCAAAAGCAGGCAGTTTACTGTTTGTCAGTTAGGAGACAATCAATTTTCTTCCTTCCTCCTGACATTTATCCTAATCTACTTTGAATTACAATTATATGTGTATCCCTGCCACAAGATTGCGAGATCCTTTAGACTGTCTATAACAGGGGCTCTAAAGAGGGGCAGTTTTGCCTTTGAAGGATGTATGGTAAGGTCTGGAGGCATTTTGTACTTGGTCACTCAGTCGTGTCCGACTCTTTGCGAACCCATGAACTACCTCCAGGCTCCTCTATCCATGGGACGTTCCAGGCAAGAATACTGGAGTGGGTTTCCAGTTCCTTCTCCAAGATATTCTGGATTATCTCAATTGTCAAATTGTCTTGATCATAGGGTGTTAGTAGTTATGCATCCCATAAGATACAACGCAGCCCACAGAAAAAGAATCACTCAACCCAAAACGTCAGTGGTGCCAAGGCTGGGAAACCCAGCCTGGTTTATCTTTGTGGCCCGAGCACAGTTAACAGAGTTGCATGTTATAGGAAGTATTCAGAGCTGTAAGAAATCCTTTGAAACTGCTCTTCAGAAGGTAAATTTATAAATTGCTACGAGGGAGTGAAAATTAAATTAGAAATTTATTCAGTGTAGGAAAATTGAAAGGTAACGGAGGTTTATGAATCCTGACTAATTTGGGGGAAACTCATTTCCATTTGTATTTAGAGGTGACCAATTTAAAAGCTGAAGTTCTCTTAATCAGCAAGCTTTTGTAATGAAATGCAGCAGGATTTACTTTTATATCAAAGTCGCTCCCCTGATAGTTAAAGAATGCAACTGAATACAATTAAAAGCTCACTGGTAAGCACAATACAGTGCCGTGGCTGCGTCCTGGGAGAGAAATACACTTAATAACCTAGATTCTAGTGACACGTTAATGAGAAGCTTAAACTCACTGGCCCTGAATCTCAGAATTTATCTGTGCTCTTTACCTAGATTTTCATTTCAAAGTAATTAAGTGATGAGCGAAAATCAAGAGAAAAGCTTGTGATTGGGAAAAAATGCTGCCTGTAGTATTCTAACCTGAAGAGATGAACTACGGATAAATCTATGGCATTAGCCACAGTGGTAACACCTTCCTGCAGAGGAAGGAGAGGAGATACAAGCAGTACCCAGGGGATCTAACCAAACCCATAGCTCCTTTGCCTAGCAACTGTCAGATCCAGCACCCGAGACAAAACACCAATGGGACTAGCTCACTCAGTGATGAGGGCATTTTCATGGGTCCTTGTGGATAAAAAATTAAAAAGTGTTAGTATAATCTGTTTTCCCCACTATCCGTGAAAATGCTCAAATCACTGTGTGATTTTGCTTGGTCATATCAAAATCTTTGCTGAAGCCAAACAAACAGGACACACTGGTTTTTAACAGTACCCAGTACTTGAAAAGTAAATCTCATAAAAACAGTAACTCTGATGATTCCATTATATAGGGAAATAGTTCTTCTTATCACAATTTTATTGCCAATACCCACAAAGAGAAAAAGGGTTCTTTGGTAACTTTTCTAATACATTTTTTAAAAACCTAAGGGCTAACGTAACATCAGTGGTATGTTATCTGCACTATAATATGCTAAGTCGCTTCAGTCATGTCCAACTCTTTGCAACCCTATGGACTGTAGCCCACCGGTTCCCTCTGTCCATGGGATTCTCCAGGCACGAGTACTAGAGTGGGTTGCCATGCCCTCGTCCAGGGGATCTTTCCAATCCAGAGATCAAACCTGTGTCTCTTACATCTCCTGCACTCTCAGGCAGGTTCTTTACCACTAGCAACATCTGGTGGTAAAGCATACTGGTGGAAGCCCCAGTATGCTTTCTATCTATTATTATGTGTAACAGTTTAGATAACCCACTTGGCATGGGAAGGCAGGGGGGCTCTACTGTTCCTCTCATTCAGGATCTGAAAACTGAACCTGGTGAAGAATATTCTGCACAAGCCTTCTTCCTCACCCACTTCTCTCTCTTAAGCAGGATCGCTGCTTCTGTGCTGGGAAAACCACGCTTTATCTCATGCCAGTTCTCTTTGAAAAAGGGCTAGAATCTGCCAGAACATGCTTTCCTTCTCAAATTAAAATCAGAGATTTTCTAAAGTTCCTTTGAACTGGACCTCTCTCTATCTCCAAATAGTTCCCATTAAATCTCTCAGTGTACCCTCTGACTTAAAACTGTTTCACTCATGTCTTCCAGAAATATTGCAATCTGTCAGATAATGGAAAAACAAGTTCATTAGACTTCTCACAGCAGCAACCCTCTGCTCTGTACCTTAGCTTCCTAATTGAAGATGGTAGCCTTTTTTCCAAGGTTCCCTTCCCCGATGCCAAATACTCAGCAGATCAATGCCTGTCTGAAATGTCACTGTGAATAATGTGCATCACTATCCTGAGCATATGCTTTTTAGGATTCCTCCAGACTGGATTATTTGGAGGGAAAAATTTTTCCACATATCAGGAAATTAGTTTCCTTCCTTTCACCCATGCTCATTATTTGACTCAATAATTATAGGAAGGAATACAAAACGATGACATCTGAGGGGATATACGTCAAGAGCTTTGCTGTGCTCCTTCAGACACTTGTTTCAGTGAGCAAAGGCTTCCCTGATGACAGGGGCCTCTGCCACAGGTTTCAGTAAGGATGCTCTGATGTGTGCGATCCCAGTTCAGTGCATACAGGTTATCTACCCTGTTGCTCTTCTGTAGGACGTCATCCTGACTATACCTGGTATGTTGTGTTCCTGCTCTTGGTTCCTGAAACCGGTCTAAACAAGTTTTACTTACAGAGTGTTCATGCAACTTTCCATGGAATCTCCTCAATATTTTTTCCCTTGAAACATTTTTCTGCTAGTCAGCAGGAATCCAATTTTAGAATCTTAGGCTCTGGGCTAATGAAAAGTGAATTGGAAGTTGATTGGCACAAATGCAGATGTTAATCCATTAATGAATGGCCACAGTCCTTTTTCAAGACCTAAGATAATTTGTTGTAGATTGCCTGGCAATTAACAAATCTCATACGTAAATGCAGAACAAAGGAAAACAGAGTAATGTAGTCATTTGTAAGGCACATTATATGAACCAAGAATCCACACTGGAATCTGGAACCAGTCTGATGAACTATTTAGGAACACCAAATCTAGTCAAAACTGCCTGCCTTTGAAAAGCCTCTCCCACAGTGAGGTCCAGTACTGTTGCCTTTGCCTCGTGTCTAAAGCATCTTTATTTTGTTTCAGCTGGCAGGGTTCATCTACGCCTGTTATGTTGTGAAATGTATAACTGAAGAAGAGGACAGCTGTAAGTATGAAAGCTCTATCCTGTTTCTTTCAAGTTCAGAGCGTCTTCTGTACTGCCTCTTACCTAGACTATCTGCTTGTCAGACAATATCCCTTAACACATCGTTAGAACCAGGGACCAAGCCCTTTGTACACATCAGGCTAAAGTGTTTTTCATGAAAGTATCCAGCATACAGATAACTAATGGGTGTCACCCAGGACTACAAATCACTACAATCAACAATTTGCAGTAGTTTCAAAAATTCTCACAAGAACCAACTTCAGATTAACTCAAGAAATCATAAAACCAAATGTTGATAGTTCCTTTTTGTTNTCAGAGATTTTCTAAAGTTCCTTTGAACTGGACCTCTCTCTATCTCCAAATAGTTCCCATTAAATCTCTCAGTGTACCCTCTGACTTAAAACTGTTTCACTCATGTCTTCCAGAAATATTGCAATCTGTCAGATAATGGAAAAACAAGTTCATTAGACTTCTCACAGCAGCAACCCTCTGCTCTGTACCTTAGCTTCCTAATTGAAGATGGTAGCCTTTTTTCCAAGGTTCCCTTCCCCGATGCCAAATACTCAGCAGATCAATGCCTGTCTGAAATGTCACTGTGAATAATGTGCATCACTATCCTGAGCATATGCTTTTTAGGATTCCTCCAGACTGGATTATTTGGAGGGAAAAAATTTTCCACATATCAGGAAATTAGTTTCCTTCCTTTCACCCATGCTCATTATTTGACTCAATAATTATAGGAAGGAATACAAAACGATGACATCTGAGGGGATATACGTCAAGAGCTTTGCTGTGCTCCTTCAGACACTTGTTTCAGTGAGCAAAGGCTTCCCTGATGACAGGGGCCTCTGCCACAGGTTTCAGTAAGGATGCTCTGATGTGTGCGATCCCAGTTCAGTGCATACAGGTTATCTACCCTGTTGCTCTTCTGTAGGACGTCATCCTGACTATACCTGGTATGTTGTGTTCCTGCTCTTGGTTCCTGAAACCGGTCTAAACAAGTTTTACTTACAGAGTGTTCATGCAACTTTCCATGGAATCTCCTCAATATTTTTTCCCTTGAAACATTTTTCTGCTAGTCAGCAGGAATCCAATTTTAGAATCTTAGGCTCTGGGCTAATGAAAAGTGAATTGGAAGTTGATTGGCACAAATGCAGATGTTAATCCATTAATGAATGGCCACAGTCCTTTTTCAAGACCTAAGATAATTTGTTGTAGATTGCCTGGCAATTAACAAATCTCATACGTAAATGCAGAACAAAGGAAAACAGAGTAATGTAGTCATTTGTAAGGCACATTATATGAACCAAGAATCCACACTGGAATCTGGAACCAGTCTGATGAACTATTTAGGAACACCAAATCTAGTCAAAACTGCCTGCCTTTGAAAAGCCACTCCCACAGTGAGATCCAGTACTGTTGCCTTTGCCTCGTGTCTAAAGCATCTTTATTTTGTTTCAGCTGGCAGGGTTCATCTACGCCTGTTATGTTGTGAAATGTATAACTGAAGAAGAGGACAGCTGTAAGTATGAAAGCTCTATCCTGTTTCTTTCAAGTTCAGAGCGTCTTCTGTACTGCCTCTTACCTAGACTATCTGCTTGTCAGACAATATCCCTTAACACATCGTTAGAACCAGGGACCAAGCCCTTTGTACACATCAGGCTAAAGTGTTTTTCATGAAAGTATCCAGCATACAGATAACTAATGGGTGTCACCCAGGACTACAAATCACTACAATCAACAATTTGCAGTAGTTTCAAAAATTCTCACAAGAACCAACTTCAGATTAACTCAAGAAATCATAAAACCAAATGTTGATAGTTCCTTTTTGTTCCCATGTGCGTGCGAAGTTGCTTCAGTCATGCCCAACTCTTTGCAATCCTATGAATTTAGTCCACCAGACTCCTCTGTCCATGGGGATTCTCCAGGCAAGAACACTGGAGTGGGTTGCCATGCCCTCCTCCAGGGGATCTTCCCAACCCTGGGATCGAAGCCACATCTCTTATGTCTCCTGCATGGGCAGGCAGGTTCTTTACCACTAGCACCACCTGGGAAGCCCAGCCTTGTTGCAATAATTTGATACAAATGGCAAGAATGTTACCTCAGAGTCTCAGCATTTAGCACTACTGCTTAACCCAAAGTATAGACCTCAGGGCCCTTTCACAAGCCTTGAAGCGGCTCCACTGTCCTCTACTCTTCTAAAAATTGGCAGATAGAAAGTTTCACTCTTCCTTGCCCCCACTAAGGATCTGAAAGAGGAGGACTGGGAAAAGAACTTCAGTGATCTCTGGGTACTTGCGCATACAGCTATATTTACTCTGAGGAAAAATCAGAGTTGGGGATCATTTTTCTTGGTTTTCAAAAATGTTCATAATGACTGGGGTATTGAGACAGTGGGGGGAAAGATGATAATCCACTGCTCTGTTATAGGATGATCCAAGGAAAATACTCAGAGAAACATGTGTTTCTTCTTCACTTTGCAATCATACTAGAAAGAAGGAGGCTGTATCAGATGTTTCATTTAAAGAACACACGTTCTCAATCATACTTGCATGTGATGTAAAATCAGGACTATACAGTGTATAGTTTATATTATGCTGTGTGCAAAAGGAAATGATAGTCATTTACAAATAAGCATTTACAAAATACTTCTCAATGTGTGAAGCGCTATGTCAGTCTTTGGATGTTTTTAGATGAATGATATGCAGTCTTTTACCTCTAGAAATTACGGATTTTGTAGGGGGAAAAAAACGTGAACAAATAAGCGTAATAAAACTCTGTACAGTGTATAGTGTGGGGAGATAGAATAGGAATCAGGAATGATTTCATAGAGAAGAATTCTCTTGAGTTTCGTCTTGGAAAATAAATTAGTATTTGTTGGGTAGCTGATGAGGGAGTAAGGTGATCCCAGGCAAAGGTAAAAAAGCATCAAGACATATCACAGCCTGCCAAGCTGGGGGCAGAGGAGCCAGGATAATATGACTGAATTATACCCTGTGCTAGAAGTGGGCACCCAGAGATGACTGCAAGCAGATGAGACAGCAGAAAAATGGTTATAACAAAGTAAGGAGTCTGCACTTTATTTTGTATAGCATGATGGCAAATCAATTGGCAGTTAATAGAGAATAACATAATCAGAAACACAAACATATGCAAACATATGGAAAGACTTGGATGAATGGATCAAGATTAAGGAAAGGGACAAGGACTGAGATGAGACGATGAGGGTCTGGCCTATGACCAGCGATGGAGAGGGAAAGGATATGTATGTTATTAAACATAAAGATAATACTCAATGATGGGTTAAAAAGAGATCGATGGATTTCCGGGTTTCTGACCTGAGTGAACAGGTAGATGGAAATGTCAGTTGAGGAAACTAGAACAGGAATCCCAGGAAACTCTTTTAGAGGCCTATGACCAGCGATGGAGAGGGAAAGGATATGTATGTTATTAAACATAAAGATAATACTCAATGATGGGTTAAAAAGAGATCGATGGATTTCCGGGTTTCTGACCTGAGTGAACAGGTAGATGGAAATGTCAGTTGAGGAAACTAGAACAGGAATCCCAGGAAACTCTTTTAGGGAATTCGTCCCTAAGTCAAGTTTTAGTCAAAGCCATATAAATGAAAGGGGGTGTGAAGTTACAAGTATCTTTTGGAAGACAAGATGTACCTTTAAACCGTCTGAAAAACTTTTCCATAATGCTTATTCTTTATATATATTTTGACCACAGCTCCTTATTTTAACCACAACTCACAACTTCTTGTTTTTATTGGAATATAATTGCTTTACAATGTTGTATTAGTTTCTGCTGTACAATGAAGTGAATCAGCTGTGTGTGTGTGTGTGTGTGTGTGTGTGTGTGTGTGACTCCCCCCTACATCCCACCCATACAGGTCACCACAGGGCATACATAAATCCAGTCTCCCAATTCAGACCCCCACTGCACCCACCCATTCATTCTGTCTGTGTCTCTATTCCCCCTTTGCAAACAAGTTCATCAGAACCATTTCTCTAGATTCCACATATAACGATTAGTACACAATATTTGTTTTCCTTTCTGATTTACTTAAGTGCCTATATTAATCTAAAATGCAAGCAGCCTTATCATAGATAATTTTTCTACTTGTGGTCTTTTTGCTTAGTAAGATATAAACTACTTTGTTTTATATTCAAGTAGTCTCATGTTTATCTTGGACAATCATGGGACCACTGAAGTCCTGAGATATGAGGCAACTTTAACTTATATATGAACAGAGAAGGGATCTGTGTGTGACTGTCCTTACCTGCTATGGATTTGTGATGAAGCATCCTAATGGGAGTGTAGGGCAGGAGGAGGTGCCAGCTCCCTAACTGCCAAATTAGTTAAGTCTCCATTCCTAAGGGTCTCAGAAGGAACAGACGACAGTTTGGGTTCTGTAGCCATGCTGGGACTGGACTGTGCAGATAAGAGCCTAATCATGCACCTGGGAGACTGCAGTATCCGTGACGGCAGGAGGATACTGACCAGTCTGTCCTCAGTTTTAATATCTGACGCTCAGCAGCAAAAATGAGGGCCACACGTCCTTACGGCCTCTTTAACCTCGTGATGTGATAAGTCGCTCAGTCATGTCCGACTTTCTGTGACCCGAGGATGGTACCCTGCCAGGCAGCTCTTTAACCTTAATTACCTCTTTGAAGGCCCCTCTCCAAATACAATCCACCTAGGGGGTTCAGCCTTTAAAAGATAAATCTGGAAGGGGACACCATTCAGTCCTGAACATCCCATGTCTAAAGATTAAACACACACACACAGAGGCACACAGCGTGAGGCTCTTTGAAAACATCTACTGGGAAGGGAGTGGGGCTGGCTTCCGCTCACAGGCGCCTCAAAGGCCTGCGGGTAAGAGGCTCCAGGCATAACAGCAGCCTCCCCGCCCCTGGCTTGCAGGCAGCGGTTCTGGTTAGCATCCCCCGCCGGGGGGTTGGGGCGATCTGCCTTCAGATGAGAAGCTCCTGGCCAGAAAAGCTGGGACCTGCCCCAGAGGGTGCGCCCTGACGCTTGAACCTTATGTGACTGGGGCAACCATCACAACATACTTTGCTACATTTGTTCGTGAAAAGGCAGTGGCATGTCTTAGGAGAAAATTCTTTCTCCAGGGGAGTGGTCGTCCCTCACAGAGCTGTCTTTGTGGTTGGGCTCTTCACTCTATCATGCGTTGCCAGCCAGGCTGTTTTTCCTTAGAACCTCCAGTGTTTTCCACGCCTCTCTACTTGTTCTCTGACAATATTCTGTGGAAGAAATAAAAGGTTCCGAGACTTCTGGTCTGGTGCCTTTTATTATGCTTGTAACTCCTCTCTCCCTTAATCTTCAGCTTCTCTGCACCAGAGTCCGAGGTCCACTTACAATGACAGAACTAAGAACTTATGTGCCACGTTAGCACTGTTAGATGGGACAGTTAAAAGGAAAACATGCAGCTGTGGAAATATCACTGATCCATAAGAGGGGGAAAAAAGGCCAACATGATTTCTAAATTTTTATTATGTGTTCTTATAAGCCTTTGCCTTAATAGTTAAACTAGAACTAAAAATAAACATCAGTCCTCGGGAAAATGGATCCATTTTTCTAAGTGCGTACTAAGTCGCTTCAGTCGTGTCTGACTCTTTGTGACCCCGCGGACTGTGGCCCACCAGAATCCTCTGTCCGTGGGATTCTGCGGGCAAGAATACTGGAGCGGTTGCCATTTCCTCTTCCAGGGGATCTTCCTGACCCAGGGATCAAACCTGTGTCTCTTCTGTCTCTTGTTTTGACAGGAGGGTTCTTTACCACTAGCACCACCTGGGAAGGCGACATTTTTCTAAGTACTCACTATCTTTCCTAAAAGAGATTCAGTGTGTTTGCAAATGTTATTAAATATTCAAATCATCCGGGAAAATATGCAGAATGCCATTTAAAAATGTTCTAAGGGGGCTTATTTTGAAAAAAATGTTTAAAAAATTAATTCTAGATTTTTAAACTTGTAGATACACACGTGCATGAACCTGCCAACCAAGCACAGATGCATAAAATCCTGTCCTGAATTCTCCAAAACAAACTGGCCTTGGGATAAAAGTCATAATCAATTTATGGAACCTTTCATTTGAAAAGCAAACCACAGGAAATTATTCACTTCTCTGAGGCTAATAATTTACTGTTATTTTTGTTTGATTTTTCTTCTAAAGCCTGCTGGCCTACACTTCTGTGTATTGAACTCTGTTCTGCATGCTTTGATCATTTTTCTAGTTTCACAGGATCACTGAGTTTGGATGCTATTCTTTGCACACAAGGACACGGTCTCCCACCTCTGAGGGTGGGTGGAGGTGGCAAGGGAGGAGTACTCAGACATTAAAAAAAAAAAATTGGTGCTTTCTGTTTATAAAGGGATGCAAAATGTAGAGAACCTACAGATGAAAGAAAAAGAAAGTTAGAATGATTTCACAATTTCAAATTCTGGTTCTCAGTTAACATTTGGATAGATGTCTCCTTTCTTCCTATCTTTTTCTATCTCTCTCTATCTGGTTGTCAGGGCCATTTTATACATTCTGCTTGGTAACCTCAACTTCCTTTCTTATTATTTATAATCACTCACCAAACATAACCCAAGGGGTAGGCAATTACCAGTTCAAAAAAGGTGCGAAGTTCCTGAGTGCCAGGTTGACAGGTAGAGTTACGAGAATGATTTGCCTATTTTACTTCACAAATATCATACTCAGTCAAATGAAAGTATAATATCTTATTGTTTTCTTTACAACATTTGTTTTGCAATTCTGAAGGTGACTGACTGAAGTAATCTTGCTTATATCTGCCAGCCTACCACAAAACCAAAATTTGTCTCTTCTTTCCCCATCTCTGAACAGAATCACTCATTATTAGGGTCTGGAGCCCCAGACTTCAGATGCTACAGATCTCTAGCTGGTGCTCTGCAGAGCCGCAGAGGGGCCAGAGTAGAAGGTGTCACTTTGCTCCTTTCCCAACCTTCCAGAGCAGGAGCTCTGCATTTATTAAATTTTACAGCTCCCGATTTGGCTTCAGACTTCTTATGAACTGAGAACACTGCGGAGTTTGAATGATGGGAAACTACTGCTGACTGCTCTGTTTCAACACTTTCATTTTATAGACCCACAAGATTAAACAGCTTGCCCAAGGCCACTGAGCATTCTTGGTGAACTTCTGACATCACACAGGACATACTGACCCCCTCAAGGGAAGACAGTGTGAGGGGATGTCACTGGCGACCACACGCGTCTCAACCACTGCTATAGCCTCCACATCTAACCTATCCCTCAATAAGTATATGGGAAATAAATGGGTCAACCAGTTAGCTCTCCACTAACGTCTCCTGGGCTGAATGGAAACTCCAAGGGAATGTGACTCTTTGGTAGACCCCAGTTAATTCTAAGTAAGAAAATAATGAATAAATAAATCATGAATTTATAAGAAATAAATGAACAAATAAAGCAGATTTCCTCATTTTCTACAAATGGAAGAAAGCTGGGGGAGAAAGATATGCTGCCATAAGTAAAAACAAAAGCCAGACTAGATGATCAACGCCTAAAACAAATACATACACGTGTGCCTCCTGTCAGTAACATGTGAGCTCCTATCGGTGACAACAGCCTTCCCTAATTGTGAGACAATTTTTACAGTTACGTCTCCCGAAATTAGAACTGGTCTTTTCGGCCAGCTGTTAAATTGCTCCCTCTTGTGGTCACGGAAAAGAAAACATGAGCGCTTTATTTTTAAATCTGGATATTCAGGTCCAATACCCAAGAAGGGCAGAACTAACGAATGTGCTAACCGTCAGGCAACTGTACTCATCCTCCAAGCTAGTGAGGTCATGCTTAAGATCTCCCATGCTAGGCTTTAGTGTCTCACAAACCAAGAACTTCCAGACTGGGTCTCGAAGTCCAAACCTGCACTCATCCTCCAAGCTAGTGAGGTCATGCTTAAAATTTCCCATGCTAGGCTTTAGCGTTTCACAAACCAAGAACTTCCAGACTGGGTCTCGAAGTTCAAACCTGGTTTAAAGCTGAGTTTTAAAAAGGCAGAGGAACCAGAGATCAAATTGCCAACATTCGCTAGATCACAGAGAAAGCAAGGGAATTCCAGATAAATATCTATCTCTGTTTCATCGACTATGCTAAAGCCTTTGACTTTGTGGATCACGACAAACTGTGGAGAGCTCTTAAAGAGATGAGAATACCAGACCATCTTAGCTGTCTCCTGAGAAACCTCTATGTGGGTCAAGAAGCAACAGTTAATACATGTCTTTATAAAGTAACTTAAATAAGTGACACTATTAGCTCCATTCTACAAATATAGAAACTAAGATTTTGAGAGATTAAGGAATTTGCCTCAATTTACCTAATGAAACTGGAATTCAAATTCAGGCAATTCTGTTCAATACAGTTGCTGTTGTGTCTGACTCTTTTTGACCCAATGGACTGCAGAATCCCAGGCTTCCCTGTCCATCACAAGCTCCTGGAGCTTGCTCACATTTGCTCATGGCAGTCGAGTCGGTGATGCCATCCAATCATCTCATCCTCTGTCATTCCCTTCTCCTCCTGCCTTCAATCTTTCCCAGCATCAGGGTCTTTTCCAATGAGTCAGTTCTTCACATCAGGTAGCCAAACCATTGGAGTTTCAGCTTCAGCATCAGTCCTTCCAATGAATATTCAGGACTGATTTCCTTTAGGATTGACTGCTTTGATCTCCTTGCTGTCCAAGGGACTCTCAAGAGTCTTCTCCAACACCACCAAAGGCATCAATGTTTTGGCGCTCAGCTTTCTTTATGGTCCAACTCTCACATCCATACATGACTAATGGAAAAAGCATAGCTTTGACTAGATGGACCTTTGTCAGCAAAGTAATGTCTCTGCATCTTAATGTGCTGTCTAGGTTTGTCATAGCTTTTCTTTCAAGGAGCAAGTATCTTTTAATTTCATAGCTACAGTCATCATCTGCAGTGGTTTTGAAGCCCAAGAAAATAATCAGGCAATTAGGCTTCATAATCTAAGATTTTATGCTATTCTGCTTCTGTTAGCTAACAACTGTGTAACTTGAGGTGAATTACTTTGCCTCTCTAGATCTCTTCTTATTGCTCAGATAGGATTAATGTTTCTGATGTGGTTGCTATAAGAAAATAAGCATTTAACAGAGCCTAGGGAAGTATATCGGGGAAGGCAATGGCACCCCACCNTCTGCATTTATTAAATTTTACAGCTCCCGATTTGGCTTCAGACTTCTTATGAACTGAGAACACTGCGGAGTTTGAATGATGGGAAACTACTGCCGACTGCTCTGTTTCAACACTTTCATTTTATAGACCCACAAGATTAAACAGCTTGCCCAAGGCCACTGAGCATTCTTGGTGAACTTCTGACATCACACAGGACATACTGACCCCCTCAAGGGAAGACAGTGTGAGGGGATGTCACTGGCGACCACACGCGTCTCAACCACTGCTATAGC
This sequence comes from Oreotragus oreotragus, assembly GCA_006410675.1. NCBI lineage: Eukaryota > Metazoa > Chordata > Mammalia > Artiodactyla > Bovidae > Oreotragus > Oreotragus oreotragus. The sequence goes on from SJYX01003460.1 coordinate 54,766, forward strand.
CTCCACATCTAACCTATCCCTCAATAAGTATATGGGAAATAAATGGGTCAACCAGTTAGCTCTCCACTAACGTCTCCTGGGCTGAATGGAAACTCCAAGGGAATGTGACTCTTTGGTAGACCCCAGTTAATTCTAAGTAAGAAAATAATGAATAAATAAATCATGAATTTATAAGAAATAAATGAACAAATAAAGCAGATTTCCTCATTTTCTACAAATGGAAGAAAGCTGGGGGAGAAAGATATGCTGCCATAAGTAAAAACAAAAGCCAGACTAGATGATCAACGCCTAAAACAAATACATACACGTGTGCCTCCTGTCAGTAACATGTGAGCTCCTATCGGTGACAACAGCCTTCCCTAATTGTGAGACAATTTTTACAGTTACGTCTCCCGAAATTAGAACTGGTCTTTTCGGCCAGCTGTTAAATTGCTCCCTCTTGTGGTCACGGAAAAGAAAACATGAGCGCTTTATTTTTAAATCTGGATATTCAGGTCCAATACCCAAGAAGGGCAGAACTAACGAATGTGCTAACCGTCAGGCAACTGTACTCATCCTCCAAGCTAGTGAGGTCATGCTTAAGATCTCCCATGCTAGGCTTTAGTGTCTCACAAACCAAGAACTTCCAGACTGGGTCTCGAAGTCCAAACCTGCACTCATCCTCCAAGCTAGTGAGGTCATGCTTAAAATTTCCCATGCTAGGCTTTAGCGTTTCACAAACCAAGAACTTCCAGACTGGGTCTCGAAGTTCAAACCTGGTTTAAAGCTGAGTTTTAAAAAGGCAGAGGAACCAGAGATCAAATTGCCAACATTCGCTAGATCACAGAGAAAGCAAGGGAATTCCAGATAAATATCTATCTCTGTTTCATCGACTATGCTAAAGCCTTTGACTTTGTGGATCACGACAAACTGTGGAGAGCTCTTAAAGAGATGAGAATACCAGACCATCTTAGCTGTCTCCTGAGAAACCTCTATGTGGGTCAAGAAGCAACAGTTAATACATGTCTTTATAAAGTAACTTAAATAACTGACACTATTAGCTCCATTCTACAAATATAGAAACTAAGATTTTGAGAGATTAAGGAATTTGCCTCAATTTACCTAATGAAACTGGAATTCAAATTCAGGCAATTCTGTTCAATACAGTTGCTGTTGTGTCTGACTCTTTTTGACCCAATGGACTGCAGAATCCCAGGCTTCCCTGTCCATCACAAGCTCCTGGAGCTTGCTCACATTTGCTCATGGCAGTCGAGTCGGTGATGCCATCCAATCATCTCATCCTCTGTCATTCCCTTCTCCTCCTGCCTTCAATCTTTCCCAGCATCAGGGTCTTTTCCAATGAGTCAGTTCTTCACATCAGGTAGCCAAACCATTGGAGTTTCAGCTTCAGCATCAGTCCTTCCAATGAATATTCAGGACTGATTTCCTTTAGGATTGACTGCTTTGATCTCCTTGCTGTCCAAGGGACTCTCAAGAGTCTTCTCCAACACCACCAAAGGCATCAATGTTTTGGCGCTCAGCTTTCTTTATGGTCCAACTCTCACATCCATACATGACTAATGGAAAAAGCATAGCTTTGACTAGATGGACCTTTGTCAGCAAAGTAATGTCTCTGCATCTTAATGTGCTGTCTAGGTTTGTCATAGCTTTTCTTTCAAGGAGCAAGTATCTTTTAATTTCATAGCTACAGTCATCATCTGCAGTGGTTTTGAAGCCCAAGAAAATAATCAGGCAATTAGGCTTCATAATCTAAGATTTTATGCTATTCTGCTTCTGTTAGCTAACAACTGTGTAACTTGAGGTGAATTACTTTGCCTCTCTAGATCTCTTCTTATTGCTCAGATAGGATTAATGTTTCTGATGTGGTTGCTATAAGAAAATAAGCATTTAACAGAGCCTAGGGAAGTATATCGGGGAAGGCAATGGCACCCCACCTCAGTACTCTTGCCTGGAAAATCCAATGGATGGAGTCGCCTGGTGGGCTGCAGTCCATGGGGTCGCTAACAGTCAGACAGACTGAGTGACTTCACTTTCACTTTTCTCCTTCATGCATTGGAGAAGGAAATGGCAACCCACTCCAGTATTCTTGCCTGGAGAATCCCAGGGATGGGGGAGCCTGGTGGGCTGCCGTCTATGGGGTCACACAGAGTCGGACACGACTGAAGTGACTTAGCAGCAGCAGCAGCAGCAGCAGCAGGGAAGTATATAGAAATACGGATCCTCAGAATAACTGTTTATTAAATAAGACTTCCAGGCGGCACAGTGGTAAAGAATCTGTATGCTAATGCAGGAGACGCAGGAGACATAGGTTCAATCCCTGAGTTGGGAAGATCCCCTGGAGTAGGAAATGACAACCCACTCCAGTTCTTACCTGGGAAATCCTATGTACAGAGGAGCCTGGCAGGTCACAGTCCATGGGGTTGCAAAGAATTGGACACAACTGAGTGACTAAGGGCACACACACACACAAATAAGACTCAGGAACTCATGATTTGCTTATCTTCCCCACTGTACACACAACTGCTGGTTAGCTACCATAATGAGAGGAACAGACACACACACAAAAAAAAGAAGCAACAGTTAGAACCTAGTATGGAACAACTGATTGTTCAGGACTGAGAAAGGAGTACAACAGGTCTGCTGCCACCATGCTTATTTAACCTACATGCTGATGATACACCTGTCATCAGAAATGACGGGCTGGATGAGTTACAAGCTGGAATCAACAGACAGGTGGGAGAAACATCAACAGCCTCAGATGTGCAGACAATACCTCTCTACTGGCAGAAAGCGAACGGGAACTAAAGGCCTCTTGACTGATGAGGGTGAAGGAGGAAGTTCATGAGGCAGCTTAAAACTAAATATTAAAAAAAAACCTAAGATCATGGCATCTAGACCCATTACTCCATGACAAATAGGGGAAAAGGCGGAAGCAGTAACAGATTTCCTCTTCTTGGTCTCGAAAATCACTGCAGATGGTGACTGCACGATGAAATCAGAAGACAACTGCTTCTCAGCAGGAAAGCTATGACAAACCTAGACACTGGGTTGAAAAGTAGAGACGTTACTCTGCTGACAAAGGCCCGTACAGTCAAGAATATATAGTCTTCCCAGTGGTCATATGGTTGTGAGAGCTGGACTGTAAACAGAATGTCAAAGAGCGCCAAAGAATTAATGCCTTCAAACTGGAGGATTGGTGCTGGAGAAAACTCCTGAGAGTCCCTTGGGCAGCAAGAAGATCAAACCAGTCAATCTTAAGCAAAATCAACCCTGAATACTCACTGGAAGGACTAAAGCTGAGGGTGAAGCTGCAGTATTTTGGTTGCCTGAGGCTAACAGCTAACTCACTGATAAAGTCCCTGATGCTGGGAAAGGTCGACGGCAGCAGGAAGAGAGGGCTTCAGGGAATGAGATGGCTGGATGGCATCACCGATGCAATGAACATGAACTTGGGCAAACTCGGGGAGATGGGGAGGGACAGCAAGGCCTGGTGTGCTGTAGTCCATGGGGCCACAAGGGGTTGGACCTGACTGGGCGACTGAACAATCAAAATTCAGGTCCAAGTTGAGTCTTAACAGTTACTTCTCATTTTCTCCCTCTTCTCCTAGCGGCTATTCCATTATACTTCACAGCTTTTTATACACAAACACACACACATACATGCACACTAGGACCATCCTAAAATAAATCTAATGTTCCCAAGGGAATCCTAGGTGGTAAAGAACCTGCCTGCCAATGCAGGAGACACAGGAAACACCAGTCGCATCCCTGGGTCAGGAAGATCCCCTGGAGACGGAAATGGCAAACCGCTCCAGTATCCAGTATTCTTGCCCGGGAAATTCCACGGACAGAGGAGCCTGGCAGGCTACGTTCCATGGGGTCGCAGGGAGTCAGACGTGGACACAACTGAGTGACTGATCACGCACACCACGTTCCCAAGTCAAAAATATGGGGGAAGAAATTGATCCATTCTCTACCCTTTGTTGATTCGGAGCAGTGAGGCCCTTGTTTCTAAAGAGTCAATCCTGAGGTTAACAATATTCAGACCAGCAAAGGAGGCCCTCTAACTGGGGTGTCTAAAGGAGGTATGTAATGCAGAAAACCAACATAACGCAGTAGATAAATAATATCCAAGTTTTTTAATCTGCCTCAATGGAAAAGAAAGCCGACACTTGTGAAAGGCAGGAGAGGTGGTGATATTTCCGGGAAGGATTGAAAGAAGCATCTCCCACTGTGATTATTCTGCCTCTTCCCATCCTCTAACACGGATTCTGTACCTGTTTCCTCACCGTCTCTCTCTTTCCTCATATTGATGATGGCATGAGAAGGAAAGCAGCTAAGTGGCAGAAAGATGGGATGCTTTCAGCGCCAACATACACACTCACAAATAAAGGAGACGGGATCCTTCAGGCCTGTCTTGAAAGAACAAGTGAGAGCAAGACAAAGAGCTGGCACAGGAAACAGGCGTCTGAGAGCCCTCCAGTGCTGAGACGCACTGGGGAAGAGGACTGCACACTCAAAGTCGAGCTTTTGATAAAGGATGCTGGCAGCTGCCAAATTCATTACGATCAGTTTTGCTTTAGCGGCGGCAACGGCATCTAATAGGAACAGAAGGCCTGGCTTGGCTATCTCCTTCTTAACAGCAGGGGGACTAAAAGCACTGCCTCTCTAAAGACAGGACGGCCACCAGGTATGCGGAACGAAAGCATCTGAGCAGAGCTGCCTTTCGCAGAGCAGTTGAAGAGTGCCTTGTAAAGAAGCAGCACAGGGCAAACCCTCCATCCTGCGTGACATTTAAACGAGGCTGCTCCAGCGGCAGAGAGTCAGGCAGGCCTCCACGGGGGTGGGTCGGCATTGTGTGGCAGGGAGTGAAGGAGAAACAAACTTAAAACTCACAGGAGGTGAGGTTTGTTTAAATAATAGAAAGTAATTAGGCTGAAGACAAAAATCAGTGATGGCATTTTATAATTACAATTAATTTAAAGGTTAATTTCCTTTGGCGCTAAAATCTTTATTTAAAACATTTACCAGGAAAGGAAATGAGGATGTTACTATCAAGAGGCGTAGAGTGCTTCTGGGAATCCATGCCTATTATCACTGGAAAATTAGGTTAGGCCCAAAGTGGGAATTTCAATTCATTTCTTTGTATAATAGATGGCGGTCTGGCCTCGGAGTCAGCAGGGCTGCCTTAGGGCAGAGCGAGATTTGCATTTTTTGTTTGTTTGTTTGTTTAGGGGATTAATTGCAAATGTTTCCCACAAAGAATCCTGGTTTATACATGAACAATCCTGACACAAAAAGAAAATTGGATATGGATTGCTGCCTTTGTAACTAATGGAGCTGATGCGAAAGGAATTCCCAAGAGCACAGAGGCAAAGGGACGCACACAGTCACGCATCCATATACCTTCATCTCGGAAATAAACTGAATGGGGATGGCAGTATTTCTGTGGGCTCCAAGTCCATCCACCCTATTTTTCTCTCCCAGCTCCCACTCTTTGTCATCACTCTGTTCCCCAGTTGGGAACGGTCATGTCTCGAGTCTCAGGTTCCAACAGACCTATTCTTCACTTCATCTCCCTAGAAACTTGCTCAGTAAAACTGACGCATAACAGCAGCAACAGCCAGAGGGGGAACAACTCCTTCACACGACTTTTTCCCACTCATGTCTTCACAGGTTGGTTCATTTTAAATGCTAAATGGCAATCCACTCCAGCACTCTTGCCTGGCAAATCCCATGGCCGGAGGAGCCTGGTGGGTTACAGTCCATGGGGTCGCAGAGTCGGACACGACTGAGCGACTTCACTTCACTTCACTGCTATTATCAGTATGTAAAACAACCCACAAATATGGAATCGGGCCGATCATGGAGCACTGAACAATATTAGCAATCACCTGCTTAAGTCCCCTGATTTTACAGCTGAGGAAAGGAACACTGACTTGCTCCAAGTTAATCATTCAGAGGTGGTGCTGGGAGCCGAACTTGCCTCCCGGGTCAAGGTATACTTTACACATCACTTTACCGTGAAACTTGACACAGGTTCTTCTGACAGCTTTGTCAAGTAGCCACTCCACATGGAAGGCTGTGTGTTAGTCACTAGGGATGAAGCAGACCCTGTCTTTGTCCCCCGATGCCTACAACCCAGCACACGAGGAAATAGACCGAAGTGTGATGAGCGTTCAGATAAGGAGAGTGGGGATGGGAGGACTTACCCCCAGTGGTGCCTCATGCAGTTAAGAGGACTAGGAAATTCTTCCCTGAAGAAATGACATCCCCACTGAAACCTAAAGGATAAATCAGAGGGATGTGCAGAATTTAACAAAAATAGATGCGCCTTTTCTTAAAAGGATAACTTGTTCATATTGACCAAATGAACCCCATAATTCACACAGGAATCATCTTATGTGTTTTTAATGAACCCCACATGGAAAACCTAGTTTCATCTATCCCAAATAGCTAAGAAAATACTAAAGTCACCACTGGGCATCCTCATACCTGAAATGCTCTCATTGTCCTATAAAGATGATCAATTTAGGTTTAGTCCTCCTTTCTGGAGGCTGAAAAATAATGCAAAAATTGTGCAACCAAAAAGTACAAGGGGAGAAACAGTTCTCTCCTGGGGATTTTAGCATCCATGCTTTATTTTTCATTTTCCTAAATATGGATACATCGATGTCCGACACCCTAATTAAAACCTGCATTTAAGTGGGCTGTGCCTTCTAAATATATCCCAGATGTCAGCTGTGAAGACATAGCCAATCATGTCTAACTAGCCTGCCTAGAGCCTGTAATAACTGCTCTCTCCAATTTCGACTGAGAAACACGTCACATATAATTGAAAGCCATTCTCTAAGGGAAGAACAAAACAGAGACTGGTGTTATCTAATCCACGCAAATGCCATGGCACAAAGTGCTGCCAGGAAGCTTGAAAATAAAGGTCATTTTATCACACTCTGCACATCTATTCGAAGTATTAAAACTATCTGAATACAGTTTTCTGACTCCAGCTGTACAATTTCTTGACCATCTCACTTCTTAACCACGTCTGTCACCACTCACTTCGCCACCATCCCCCGAGTTCCCTTCACCAAGGAGACTCATCTGGATCACCTTCACTGTGGAGGGAAAAGGCATCTCTAAAAATCGCCAGTTCTAACACTCTCTGCCTGACTGTAAACTCCTATTTTCTCTCCTTTTGTTCTCCTGCCTCCCTCCTGGAGGACTCTGTCTTCATCTTTATTTAGGAGCTTCCCTCCACTGGAAGTTTTGTTTATCTTTCTACTCATCATCTGTCTCCTGGATGCATAAGAACAGTGATGCTCTGATAGGCACCCTTGGTCTTCCTTCCTTGCATTCTCCTCCATCAGGCTTGGATTTCCAATATCCCTGCCTGACGCAGCTCAGACGCAGCGTCTCTACGTCTAATCCGGGGCTGCTGCACAACAGCCGGGGAGAGCCCCTAAGCCCACCTGGCTGCTCCCTCTCCCCAACGCAGCTTTCCCTCCTCTCCCACTGAGGTGTGACACAGTCGCCACAGGACCTGCTGCAAACCCTTCCAAGTCCCTTACGCCTAGTACCCAAACCTGAGAAAAACCAAAGCTAGCAGACGGCAACTCATCCCATCTTCCCCTCAGAACCTCGAGGGTGCTCCACACCAGCAATCACCTTCTGTCTTCTAGAAAAGCGAAAGCGTTAGCCACTCAGTTGTGTCCGACTCTTTGTAGTCCTACAGACTCTGGCCTGCCAGGCTCCTCTGTCCATGGGATTCTCCAGGCGAGAATACTGGAGTGGGGAGCCATTCCCTTCTCCAGGGCATCTTCCCGACCCAGGGATCGAACCCAGGTCTCCTGCATTACAGGGAGATCCTTTACCATCTGAGCCACATATTCTTGAAACCCTGCCTATATCTGAGAGGAATGGTTAAGCTTTTCTTCTTCCACCTAGCCTTGGCCTCATTCCCTCAGCCCAATCCAGGAGACAAGCTCTTGGTGTCTTCACCTTCACTCACTCCACTCGAAATTTCCTTTTTGACACTCATGGGTCAAAGCCTCACAGACCACAAACCAAATCAGGTCCCGCCTCTCTCCATCCTTTAGGATAAAATACGAGGTAATTTCCAAAAATACTTGAAAAGTGGAAACTCAGTTCTAGTTATTTTTTTTTTAATATATACAATATATTTCCTTTTTATCTACAATACGTCACACGGGTTACTCCTATCGCTTGCCAGACTATAGTTAACCAACCAAGTGGGCATGAGAAGAGCTTCCATAAACCTACCTCAGCTTCTGCTGATGACTTCCACACTTTCATTATTCCACACTAACTTCCAAGTAAATTCTAACACAAAGTTCTCTTCTCTGATCCTTACTTAGCTCCGTCTACTTTCCTGGCCTGAAAAATTCTCATCCTCTCAGTAAAGAAACTAAACGTATAAAGCATACATCAAATCATTCTTTTTGTACAAATCCCTTGCTAAGAGAGATGAAACTCCACATCTACCTACAGTGTATCCATAAAATACGTGCATCTAGTCATACACATACATAACCCTGTGAAGTTGGGATTGTTTTATCTCCACTTCACAGAGGAGGAAAGTCAGGCTCAGAGCAGTTGTGACCTGCTTGTGGGTACAATGCTAGTAAGAAGGGAAGGCACAGCTGAGCCCAGGTCTTCTGACTCCCAAGCCCTCAATCTTCCCACTACTTCACACTCTCCCTGTGATGCAGCCAGTGGTGGCATTACACTATTAGAAGATGATTCAACAGCAAGACCTTTGTCAGCAGAAAACCAACATGTGTTTCTTCAAGTTTCACCTAAGGTACTGGCCACGCTGAGAATCAGCAAAAATAGGCAAAAGTGAAAAGACGAAACAGTTTATCAAGTGGAAATGTGTACTGCATTTTCATGAAGTTTTTAGAACCAACAGCTTAAAGTACTCAAATGATCTCTAAAGAAATATTTCCTTTGTAGTTTTTAGTATACTTAAATGTGTCTACCGAGTTAAAACCCTGAAGATCTGACTGTGATACAACTAAGAGAGAAACATGGAAAACCCAACCCTAAGATCCTGAGAAAAGGTTATTTTCTGAACAAGGTTAGGAAGTGAAGCATCTGCTGTGATTTAGCTAACAAGTCTCATTTCATTCAACGCATGCCTCGCCTGCTGGAAGCTCTCTGTAGTATCACAATTGAGTGACTTTTCGGGCAACGGTGGAGTAAAGCACCCCTACCTACAAAGAATGTGTTTTCCTCATCAGAAAAAATAAAACGTCCACTCAGAGATGTAAGTCCAGACTGAGAACATCAAGCTCACAGAAGAAGCTGAATTGCTGCCTCCAAGTAAGTCTGCGTGGGAGGAACAAGGAGTTTTTTGGACTTCGACTTTTATGCTCTGATAATTCCTTTTGTGCCACTGGAGATAAGTACCCTTGGAATCCTTACCTGCAGAGATAATGGATTTACTCTCTATTTTCATAGGCCCACGGAAATTCTTTAACATCTTTCAATGAGTGCTTCCAAATATTTGGGCTTAGCTTTCTGTGAGCTGCCTTTTAAAATTTTCCCCCATGATATTTTCCAGCTCTATCTCCAAAAGAGTGTGTTGACTAGTAGCTTTTGTCATTAATAACCAAGGTACAATTTTATATTACAATACCTCCCTGCCAACATGTATTTTTAAAAAGCAGCTTTAGGTTTGCTGAACTCAGTGTTCATGATTAAAAGGTTTAAATAAAAGGGAAGCTCACAACAGGGGACATATTTGATTGAGGAATATTCCTTCAAACAGCATTTTTCTCTTACTTGGTAATTTCTAAATTTCACTATTATTGTTATCAAATCATAGTTATTAAACTGATATGGCAGTTTACTAATTCAAAATAACTGGGCATCTCTGTGCCTCCATGGGTCAGTAGATAAAAACACACCCATACTGCAGATAGGAAAACTAAGGCAAAGAAAAAACCAACTGCAAAGAAAATAACATTCCTGAGTTGTTTCAAGAGAACCAAAACCAAACTGCTCCAAAGAGGCAAAGATCAAACAAGTACAAATTTTCTTTTATTTTGTCACCTTCTACCTAGTCATATACCTCTATTTAGAATGCTATGAACTTGCCAGAAAGAAACCAATATTTTCTCCACCAGTTATCAACAATTTTACAACATTTGATAGCAATCATCAACGGATGATCCCTCTCACCCTAGTTATGCTGATGCTAAAGCAAGTCCTAGCTTTCTTCCTGCCATTCATATCGACCAAAGAAACTAGAATGGTGCCTTCTTTCCATTGATATCCAAAAGATTTCTTTTGTCTCACAGGATCCAAGCAAGTACTGACATTCTAGATCCTCTATAAAAGGTCTTCTCTTAATTATCATTCAAGGCCTTCTGAAGAAAGGGTAAATGCCCTTAAATTTCACTTAGAAAATTTCCCAGCATCTTCCATACTTAAATCACCTGCCTTTTTTCAAACCAGCCTATAGAGTTTATTCAGTAAATATGGCTTCAATGAGCCAGACATTGTTCTGGGTTCTGGGGCCACTGTAGTAAACAGCAAATCTCATGCAGCTTACGTTACCGTGCTGAGATCAACAACAGATAAAGCAGATTCATAATATGTCAGGTGGAGATAGGTTTCAATGAAACACAGTAAAGCTGAGCGAAGAAAAAGAAAATTCACCTCTACAGTCCCAGCAAGTCTCCAATTTGTCTCCCGCCAATTACAATTATAGTTCCTGTTTCCCAAATGTTTTCTGGTCCTTGCTGCTCATATATGCCACGTACATACTACATTTTCTAATGAAGCCAAACACAAGCTCCCTTCTCTCGATTCTTTTTGTTCTGTTAAAGGCAGCAACACCTCCTAGACAACAAATTTTGAGCTGTAAGCCAAACATCTAGTTGCCATTATTTACTCACTAAGTCATGTCTGACTCGTTTGCAACCCCATGGACTGCAGCCCAGCAGGCTCTTCTGACCATGGGGTTCTCCAGGCCCGAATGCTGGAGTGGGTAGCCTTTCTCTTCTCCAGGGGATCTTCCCAACCCAGGGGATTGAATCCAGGTCTCCTGCATCACGTAGTCCTACAGTTGTTCCAAACTAAACACTTCCTTTCTCCCACACTGCACAGTTTAGAAGAATTATAAAGAAACTCCTGACTTCTTAAGGGTTTTTAGTTTTCTTCTTCCACACCACATGTCTCACCCAGGGCTCTACACCCCTCATTGTATCCTCACAGTAATAATAGAAGTGTTATAATTCATGTGTAAGAGAAGTTAAGTGATTTGTCTAAGGTCACACAGCCAGCAACTGGTCAAAACAGTATTAGAATCCTGATCCTTCTAACATCAGACCTCTGTTCTTTTCATTACACTCTAGATCTCCGTATCATGGCTTCAGCTACCTGCAGTCAACTGCAGTCTGAAAAGAACAACAGATTCCTAAGTTTTAAATTCTGAGCCATTATGAGTACTGTGATGAAATTTCACACCATCCTGCTCTGTCCCTCCAGTAACATAAATCATCACTTTGTCCAGCATATTCATGCTGTGTATGCTACCTATCCATTAGTAGCATCCATTAGTAAAGGGGGGTAAAGAGCAAAGTATTGTGTAGATACAGGGTTCAGCACTGTTCATGGTTCAGGAATCCATTAAGGACCTTGAACTGTATTCTGTGGATAAGGAAGGACTGTTGTACTACTCCACTTCTGACCAGAAGAGAAATTCTGCCTCAGTAAAAGGGTTTTAATGATAAAAGGGGGGGAGAGAGAGATTAAATCATAAGAGGATATAGAGGCACCTTCAAAGCATATGACTAACTGAGAGAAACCAATCAGAAAAGGCTGGAAACCCCAGGAGTCCAGGTATGTGACATTCTAGAAAAGACGGGTTGACTCAACAGCTTGGAGCTGGGATCATTTGAAGGTACCTGTCTGGGTTTTGATGCCAATTCTCAGCTGGGACCTCAGCCACCCTGTTAGCCAAAATCATATCCAAGAGTCCTTTGTTGATCTCTCCACGTGGGCTAGTTTGCCCTTCTCAGTTTGGGCATGACGGCTGTGTTCCTGAAGAGAATCCCTGAAGAGCAAAGGAAAGGAAGTGCATGGCAATTTTTTGATCTAGCCTTAGAAGTCACAGAGTGTCACCTTTACCACACTCCGTGGGTCCAAGTGGCCACAAAGTTCCTCCCAGGTTCAACAGGAAGGGATAAGGACCCAAACCACAGGACAGGCTGAGTGTCAAGATCACAGTGTAAGCAGACACGGGATTCAGGAGATCTTGCTGCAGCCATTCTGGATAATATAATCTCCCGTAGTAACTCTTGTTATATCTCATTGTACCTCAAAGATCTAGGTGTGTATGGCATTTGAATGTGGCTTTTTTTTTTTTGCTTATAAATATGTTTAATGCTTTTATAATGCAGCAAAATTCATATAATATAAAACACACTATTTTCACCATATTTAACTCTACAGTTCAGTGGAACTAAGTACATGCACAACGCTGTGCGACTCTCGTGATCATCCATCTCCCGAATTTTTTACCTTCCTAAAATGAACCTCTGTCCCCATTAAGGACGAACTCCCCACCCATCCCCCGTCCCCACCCCATTCCACCCCGCCGTCCCTGGCATCTATCAATGTACTTTCTGACTCTCTGAACTTGACTGTTCTAGGTATCTTGTATAATATGTCTGCACCAAACGTATATCGGATACGTCTGAATCCTTGGTTAGAATTTCTTCCATATCTTTATTTCTGACTGTCTATTTGAGATTGCTGCTAAGTCGCTGCAGTCATGTCCAACTCTGTGCGACCCCATAGATGGCAGCCCACCAGGCTCCCCGTCTCTGGGATTCTCCAGGCAAGAACACTGGAGTGGGTTGCCATTTCCTTCTCCAATGCGTGAAAGTGAAAAGTGAAAGTGAAGTCACTCAGTCGTGTCTGACTTAGCGACCCCATGGACCACAGCCCACCAGGCTCCTCTGTCCTTGGGACTTTCCAGGCAAGAGTACTGGAGTGGGGTGCCATCGCCTTCTATTTGAGATTACGGACCACATAACGGCAGGGACACCCGTGCTGAGCTAATTTACATCACCTCCATCACAGCACCTTGTACCTGACAATCAGGATATAATATCATTACTAATAATAATTGCTGATAGATACATGCACTTGAGCTTTCGTCAATTTTTTTACGTTTGCAACGTGTTACAGAAAATCTCCACACTAACCACAAAGACATATAGCATCTTAATTGTGCAAGTGAATTTTATTGCTCCAATTAAGTCTTGGTTGCTTCAAAGGAGTATATAATTTCTTCTCCCAAGTTAATAGATTCGTGTAAAGCAATAATTGAATCTCACAGTTGGGGGTGGGGGAATCACTGCCTTGAAGGAACTGTCTTTTTATCTCCACAATTAGCTTCTTCTGGTTTAATAGATTATTAAAAAGGTCTATATTAGTAATCTGTATAAGACCTTGAACATGAGTATGTATCTCTTCTGAAAAGTTGACTAATTATAGCAATTGTCCCTTTCTAGTTGATTTCATAGGTGGCTTTGATTCTTACGGCTATCAGGGGCCTCAGAAGACATCTCATTTGCAACTGCAGCCTATGTACATGTGAGTGCTTTACTTTGGCAGTATTCTTCCGGGATACTAAAAGGTGATTAAGCAAATGTTATTGTCGCACAAAAGAGATGGCATGTGGCTTTCCTTCAGTCATGACTTACCTCCAATACTTTCTCCTCTATTAATGTTGTTTTGACTGAGATAACTCTAATAACATTTTGTTCATAATTTTTACAAAATTTATCAGGAAAGCCACTTCTAAAGTTACTTTTTAAAGTATTATTACATGTGTATCAGCTACATAGCTAAATAATCAATAGATAATTTCTTTGAATTACCCAAAAGTTGTATATTTTGATGATGATATAACGTTGTAGGTAGTTGTACGTAACTATATATAAGCTGTATGTCCTGATTTTCCCAGTACAGTCATAGTTTACATGCGTTGTTCTGGTATACTTATTACCAGCACTCCCTATGAGACTTATAAGTGTTCTCTTTCGGATGATAAATGACGTAATAATGCTCTTTAACATTTTTCTGGTGTGAAAAGTGAAAATGAAACCAGAGTATTAAGACTTAAACTTATCAGACCCTTTACTCTAGCACTCAAGAGAGCAGACATACCATCGGAGCCTGATTTTTATATCTGTGTTTAGGCAAATTCCCTTGGATAACAACTGATAACAAATTCTATATATCAGCATCAGGTGATATGCTGAATTGCAAGCGAAGATCAAAATAGAAAGTAAGATTCCCATTCATTTCGAAATGTGAGCTTCTCTCTTTGAAGATACGTGTCTGTTGTCGTTGTCCTCCACCATTCGGTCATTTTGCCTCTTAATATTGTTAGTGTGTAGGACGGTAAACACATCTGGGGGAGTATTTCTCCTGCAGAGAGATTAAAGCGATCCTTATACATCCCCTTTCCAGCTTCTTTTCACAAAGGGAATGAGCTGTGCATCATGCTGCATTTTGTGTGTGTCTCTTGTAGTCCCCCAAAAGCATTCAGAACACCACTCATAAAATGGACTTTATCAAGTTCAGAAGTCAGTCAATACTATGTGTCATCCCTTCTGTAAACAGGATATCACACAACCCCTTTTACATGCCCAAAACCACTGCCCCAATTCAGCTATTCATTAGCTGAAGTTTTACAGTCTATTTTATAACCCCTACTCCCATTCTTCTATGTAACTATCAATTTAATCTTCTTAAAATACCACTCCAATTGTATTAGACCTTTGCCCAGAAACTATCAAAAAACTCCTTGTTGCCTACTAAACAAAAAGTCCAAAATCCGTATCAGAACTTGCAGATCTACTATGACCCAGCCCCCAAATTTTATGGAAATATTATCTCCGCTCTTCAACTTAAAAACCTCTGAGTCTCAATTGGATGCAGATAATGCTGAGAGACACCAGAAAAATGCAGTGATTTCCCATTTTACGATGGTTAAGAGCTGCTTGCTGACCTTACCTTCTCTGATGTCTCACACATATTCTGATGTCTCCCTTTATCTACTTCTAACAGCCCAGCTAAAACTCTCGCCATCCGCAAACACCATGTGGACTTTCTCAGCTGCGGATGCTATTCTCTTGACACCAAATGTCTTTTCCCAAATTCTACTTTTCAAATCCCACTCTCATTCAAATTGTATCTTAAAATATACTTCCTTTATGAAACGTTTCTAAACCTTTTTCCTCCGATATTTCTTTTTGCTTCTTCCCCGTAATATAGTTGTATTTCTATTTATACCATAAGGTTCCCAGCCTCCCAGAAGATTTGATAGCTTAAATAAAGTCCTCTATGTGCTTTACCATTCTTCTCGATATTGTATCAATAATACACCCTTGCGTAAAGTGTTCTATTAAAAACTAAAAGCAAAGCACTAAGAGGCAGTGGTTAAGATGAGCTATGGAAGGCAGACCGCCTGCGATGCAGTTCTTTATGACCTTGGGCCTGTAACTTTATCTGATAACTTTATTCTCACCAAGCCTGAAAATGAAAGTGTTAGTCAGTCATGTCCAACTCTTTGCGACCCCATGGACTGTAGACAGCCAGGCCCCTCTGTCCATGGAATTCTCTAGACAAGAATACTGGAGTGGGTTGCCATTCCCTTCTCTGGGGGATCTCTGGGGGATCCCTTCTCCCCAGGGATCAAACCTGGGTCTCTGCACAGCAGGCAGATTCTTTACCATCTGAGCCATCAGGACCTAAGTTTCCTCAACTGCAAAACAGAGACAATAGCCTACGTGCTTCATACAACCGCTCTGAATTTGTACAAAACAATGCTTGTAGAGAGTTACAACAGAGGACATGTCACATACAAGACACTTAATAAGCAATTTGTTAGTTGTAGGAACAATGCTTATGTTAACCAATATTACTCAGGAAAAGACTTGTCAACTCAAATTAACATACACTGTAGTTTCATTCCCAAAAGGTTTCCTCTGTAAACAATGTATCACATCTTATCAGCCCAGGTAACATGTAACAATATGCTTGTGCTCAAAAGTAGACCAGAATATCTGTAAGTCCGGCAATTTCTTGCTTCTAACAATGTCATACATTTTTATCACATAACATTACACTGTGCTGATTGATCATTCAGTATGAATGATCAATAAAGATGATCAAAATATAATAAATTGGATATAATCATTATTTAAAGATAAGCTCTGATAATAATATGAGAATGCTAATTATATGGAATCAAGAATATACTTTCAAATCACACATTTATAATTCTGTTTTCTTTAAAGAGAGGACTCTTCAGATTTAATGTCCAGAATGAAATTCCTTGAAAACAGAAACTTCTCATGATTTTATTAAATACTTTTAGTGGCAAACCAAAAGTAATAAAAATATCATTTTTTTTCCTTACTGCCTGAAAGTAGCTAAATTATATCAGAGTCTTCAAGTCCCACTGCTCATGAAATAAATGTTTAACAAATCACCAGTCAAAATACTGCTACCATCTCTTCTACAGAGCATCTTCTAGCAGACCCCAAGTCCTAGAGCACTAAGCTTTTAGTTTACAGATGAGGAAACTGGATGAAAGGAAAGAAAAACACAGGTCATACATCTTGTTATGCGGCCCAGTATCAAGCAGTTTTCCGGATCCCTTAGTTGTGTTTTGTTTTTTTTCCCAATTCTTATGTGGACTGCAAGTTTGCCCTGACATTTCACTCCCTGATTTTAAATTCGTTTACCTTTACTTCCTCACACTAACGTAGCTGCCATAGCTCCATACCTGCCTGCACCCTCCCCTTTCAGTCCGTTCCCTTATATTCCATTTTGGTTTCACATTATGTGGTGTTGGATGAAGAGCTTTTTCAACTGTGTAGCCCTCAAAAACAATCACTGGAGAGTCACTGCCTATTAAAACCCCATGAGAAACGAAAACTGATTCATGCATAAACTCCATTCCCTGCTGCGAGACAGAGACCTGAGCCCCTCCCATGCCTTTGTTCTGTGCGGTGGACCTTCTCCTGTCAACCTGCCATAAACAAGTCTCATAAAGAGTAATTTAACATCATGGGCCAGTTCAAGCACCCCCATGATATTATATAGCAACCGGAAATAAAAGCAGTTCCTTAGGAGGAAAATAGATGCTTAAAAGCAATACACAATTTTAGCTGTGGGGTTTCCACTATACCCAGCAAATCTTCAATGGCTCAGAGCCTGGACAAGGCTTTGGAAACACTACCCCTAACTGGCCTCCATTCATAGCTGTGTTTTAGTTTCTGTAGTCAATGAATAAACAGTCTTCTTTTTATATAGTTAGGTTGGGTGGATATTCTTGATGTATAATTCTTTGGATTATCTATAATCCATCTAAAAGGGAAAAGTTTTCGTTAATTTTTCTCTTACAGTTTGGGAGGACTCTTTGAAACCAACAATGGCTATGAAGTTGCTCCACTTAACATTCCCATGTTTGCAGGTTAATTTTCTAACAAAGTAGCTGCTTTGACTACCACTGACCTAATGCGCCGAAGCAGGTCCACATCTATTGGGCTCCCTGCGGCATAAATGTGGGAATATCCCACGCAGTAACAGGCCACCATTTGAAACCGCTGCATTCTTTTTGGGAGCCTAACTGTACAGCAATACATATACATTTGCCCCCAGAAAATGGATTTTAAATTACCATAGCTGGCCTCTCTATCCAGAAGGTTGCACTGAGGAAAAAGTTGAGAGGAGGAAAGCTGTCTATTTAAAGCACAATTTGGGCTTTGGACTCTTTTTTTTTTTTTGGGTTTACTCTTGTGCTTGGAGAGGGGAGAAAAGGGTACTGAGCTCTCACCCTTGATTAAAAACATCTTTTTTCTCTCTCTCAGGTCAAAATAACACAAATGGCTTCAGTACATCAGCTCCTGGACCTTTCAAAGAACTTGTTTCGTGGTGGCCTCCTGCATTTTTTGAAGAGAAAGAAGCAACTAAGTTTAATACATACTAACAAAACATAAAGCCTCCACATGCACTGGAAGAGACACGCACACTCACACACACGCACACACGCACACACACGCACACAAACACTGGCACACAGCAATTCTACTTGGCCTCCTCTTTCTATCTGAAACAGAGAAATATGCAGGACACGCCCCTCGTGGATTTCCGGAATGCAGGCTGCTTTCTCCCAGGTCTTTGCAAAGTTCATGAGGAGACGTGTTGGCGCCCTCTGCTGGCCACCACTAACTCCTCTACAGCCCAGCCGGGCGGCCTCTGCCAGCTGCAAAGTCATCCAGGGCACAGTAACTTGAGAGCCCTGTCTTCTGCCCCCCATATGTCTTGATAGCACCACGGCTATGTAGGCAATGCAACTGCAAAAACAAACACACAAAACATACCGTGATGACCTTGTAACCGAAGTCTGAAATGGCAGGTTGTTTGCCCTAAAGGCTGTACCGTACATACTTGCCTTAACCCACCTAAGTTGTGCGCCTGAGAGTCCTCAGTGCAGACATCCCCAAGTCACTTCCTTTAGGCTAACACACTGCTGTTAATTCCGAATGAGTTCAAGTCTGTGTGTGTCTCATGTCAAGAAACAAGACTGCATAGCTCAGCAGCTCCAGTGTGTCTGTGTATGAAAACTGCCAGCTGTCAGCCAAGTGCTTTTACCATTGAGCCTCCACGGTGGCCAAAAAGAGACAAGTAATAGTAACAAAGTAATAATCGTCATCTTTATAATTCTTCAATAAGGTCTTCTGAGGGGGTTGGGTGGGACAAAGCATATTAATCTACTAAACTCATTAATCTACGGGGAAGCAGAGAACAGAAATGGCTTAACTCACTGAGTTTATTTATTGCACTCTAGGTGCTTTTATAAGTATCTACAAATGTCTTTTACTAACACAGAAACAGCTGTGGATTTCTATCAACAGAGGCCAACTGAATACGTATTAGCTATGTTTACTCTTTTATATCTAATTCAAATGGAAGCCCCTATGTAGGTGAACTTTTTTTCCTAACTTCAGCGTACGAGATTATTTTTTGGGTGGGCGGGGGGAACAATAGTTACCTTGGTAAAATATTTGAGATCTCTTTGTGGTAATTGGGGGATCTGTTGTGTGTTAGAGTGTATTTTAATCCTCCTGTATTATCGTGGCAGAAAAACTGTGCTGTTAATGTAGTTGGCAACAAGATGCCTTTGGAAACTTAATAGTAGGTCAATGTGTTTATGGAATATTCTGAATTCCTAGGAAATTTTGTTCTATATATTCAAGCATTATTTGATTTTCATTAGTGAAAAACATAATTAGCTCAGGCTTGTCAGGAACTCAGATGAGTCATTTTCTTTTTGATCCACCTGAGACACTAAAATCAATTTCTTAGGACTATTAATAATACACCATTTTTAAATGCAGTGAAATTTGGACTTGAAAAGTTATAAATTGGCATGGAGCAACTTTTTCTCTTGGTTTCTATGAAGTTTCAGTTATTGGGTTAGCCTACTTTGAACGTTAGCCCATCCAAAGCTACATAAACCCGTCCCATTACTGTGCCTGCATGGATGTCTGTGATCTACACACATACGCACTTGAAGATAACAAAGGAACAAAGGTTAGTAGTAGAACATAAACTACAAAAAAAAAAAATGTTCCAGCACTTGTGCTTGAATTTCCTCAGTGGTTTGTATATGTTTGTCCATATATACATGCATAAAATATACAGTCACAAACATGTCAGTGAAACCTCATATGATGATTTTATAGTGACATGCATGTTTAACGTATGAAAAAAATACTTACCAATGTATCATCCTTTGATTCTTAAAATATAAATACTACACATGCCAGAAATTATTCTAATGTGACTATTAATGTGACTATTAACATGAGGTTTCACTGTACATTCATGCTGTGATGAGATTCCACCCTTCTAAGACATGTATATGGATAGAGATTTAAATGCACAGAGAAAAAAAACCCTCATGTTCCTGCTTTACGTTGCAGCCAAGTTACCATCTAATCACTACGATCATCACCACCAAAATTTTCAAAACCAGTTGTTGACTACTAAACAGGAATCAGTAAACAGGGAGCACAGTAGTGTGATTCTATCTGGAAAAACATCTAAGTTGTACAGCTGGATCCTCCTCAAAATCCGGTGAAGAATGCTATTTTTCTAGGCTGAGCTTTTGTTATAAACCTAATATTCAGAAGGCAAGAGTTACAATCCTGATGTGTCTTTCTTTCTTTTGCATTTGTTAATTATGAATGTATTTTTAACAGAGTGATTTTTTTGACTTACTAGTGTAATTTGCATTTTAAAAATAAATGGAAAAACAACCAAGTTTCTGAGCCATCCCTGAAAGTCCGTGTTCCTTCTCAAAGTGTACCTGATGATATCACCGACAGGGAACCCTATTTCAGTGACATGGAGGCAGGGCTGATGTTCTACACTGTGCAGCAGTAAAAAGGGATTCCCAGGTCTGGGCACCATTTCAGCTCAGTCACGGGTAACATGCACTTTCGTTATCTCCTGACACTAAGGGTTCTTTTACAAGACCTTCTGGAATAGACTTGCTGTCATTTGGAGAACTTTTTTTTTTTCTGTCCCTCCTCTATTTGGAATTTAGAGTTAGCATCCAGCTAATATCTGGATTATAGAGCACTATATTTAAGAAAAACCTTACATTAACATAGAGAGGCTTTTTCATTTTTGCATATCAAATTATTTTTAAAAAATAACTTACTCATTTACTGCCCCTCTGATAATGAAGATTTGATGACAATTTTAATGAACATGTTGAAACAGGATAGGCAAGGTGAGACTTGCCTGGTGGCTCAGACAGTAAAGCGTCTGTTTACAATGCAGGAAACCTGGGTTCAATCCCTGGGTTGGGAAGATCTCCTGGAGAAGGAAATGGCACCCCACTCCAGTACTCTTGCCTGGAAAATCCCATGGACAGAGGAGCCTGGTGGGCTGCAGTCCATGGGGTTGCAAAGAGTTGGACACACCTGAACCACTCCACTTCACTTTTCACTTTAGCACTTGTGAGAGCAGGGTCACAATTTCAGCTGAGGTTTACCATACGTACTCAAGGGACTGAGGGCTTGGGCTGTTCCAGGCTGCGGGGGTTGCATCCTTGCTCTCACAGCACATAGACACACACCCGCCCCCAGAAGCCGAAATGCCACAACTGACTGAAAACAAGGAAGGCTTTGAGACAGCATTCCAGGAAGCTGAAGATCAGCTTATGGTTTTTCGCTTCTGGGCCACATGATGAGAGCCTTGTAGATGATCAAGCCTGCTCTCACTTATGTTCCCTGTGTGGAAGTGTGCTGATGTGTGTTCATCGAAGTAGGGTGGATGACTGTTAGGATGTTGCTTCTCACCATGAGGGCTCGTGCACACCAGACCTCAGTTGCATAAAAAGAGTTAATAGATTAAAAGTTAACAGATCAACCCTACGTAAAGATCACATATGTATATCTGATGTAAAGAGAAGGTTCGTTAGTCTAGACTTCTCCATTAAATAAGATGCACATTTGATAAATTACAGGGGGTACCAAGATCTTCTTCGTCTGGTAGCTACTATAAAACATAACCTCTGAAACGGTGAAGCAAAACTCCAGCGTTCCACTCTACCATAACAAGTGGACAATTTGAACTCAGATATAAAAACCTTTTCAATAGACCACATTGTAGGACAAACTTTGGAGATACATAAACGCAGGCATTAGAAAAAAGTTAAACGAAGGTGAAGAGACTACTCAAGATTACTATTTATTCTGAAAATGCAAATATGTCTCCATTCTGCCACAAATTCCAGTTTGTGTACTCTGGTCAAAACAGAGTAAGCTACACCCAGACAACGGGGATTTGTCAAGTGGCTCTGGACTGTGTAAACCACAATGAACGCTGATAAGGAAGACTTTCTAAGGCAATATAAGATCAGAAAATGCTTCTGAATTACTGTATATTAAATTCAGTATAGTTTCATGTTAAATATGCCTTTATATTTTGTATACTGAAGAAAATGCACAACCTACAAGTTGAGAATTATGTTTTACTTGGCAGACGACTGAGAACTTAAGCCTGGAAGACAGCCTCTCAGACAGCTCTGAGAGGCTGCTCCCAAGAGGCAATGGAAGGGCCAGGGGATTTAGGAGGTGTGCAACAACAATCAGGTAATCAGAACATCAAAAGACTATGATTAAACAAAACCAGACATCTCAAGTTAATGAATTCAGTGCTTTTCTATGTATGGGAAGATGGAAGAGTCTGGGTTCATTACAATAATTCCTTTGATATGCACCTCAGCTATCTAGGGCCAGTATCCTCCTTTTCTCCACCCTGAATTCCCCTCCAGGTACACAGTCAGGGGCAGCTGCAATGGCAGCTGGCTTGATGGCCGTAGCATCCTTTGTTCACTGATACGGCAGGCAACACTTTTCATCCACATGTTGCTGCTGCTAAGTCACTTCAGTCGTGTCCGACTCTGTGTGACCCCATAGACGGCAGCCCACCAGGCTCCCCCATCCCTGGGATTCTCCAGGCAAGAATACTGGAGTGGGTTGCCATTTCCTTCTCCAATGCATGAAAGAAAAGTGAAAGTGAAGTCGCTCAGTCTGTCCGACTGTTAGCGACACCATGGACTGCAGCCCACCAGGCTACTCCGTCCATTGGATTTTCCAGGCAAGAGTACTGGGGTGGGGTGCCATTGCCTTCCCCGATCCACATGTTAGAGTTCTCTTAAATATCAATAACATGATCCCATATGTTAACATGTATGTATGATATGTTTTTATGTATTAGTCAACCAATTACATTCAGTTTCAGGGTTAGAAGCTTTTCAATTTCTTTTATAATACATTAATCAGTAGCTAATGGAGAAGGGAATGGCAAGCCACTTCAGTATTCTTGCCTTGAGAACCCCATGAACACTGTCTCTTATACACATCTAGATGTGTATAAGAGACAGCCCCCATCCCTGGGATTCTCCAGGCAAGAATACTGGAGTGGGTTGCCGTTTCCTTCTCCAATGCATGAAAGAAAAGTGAAAGTGAAGTCACTCAGTCTGTCCGACTGTTAGTGACCCCATGGACTGCAGCCCACCAGGCTACTCCGTCCATTGGATTTTCCAGGCAAGAGTACTGGGGTAGGGTGCCATTGCCTTCCCTGATGAACAAACTATAGAAGCCAAATGTCTTGCTCTGGGTCACTTAACCAGCAAGCGGCTGAACCGGCCCCACAGCTTCTTTATCTGTGCTCTCCCACCGGACAGGTTGCTTCTCTTCACGGCAGGGCGTGTCACCATATTTTCCAGGCGATCTCGAGAGGACCCTCCAGAGCTTTACAGAAGCCATCGCCTGGTCTGCGAGGCGCCAGCTCTCAGCACGACTCGAGAGCAAAGCCTGCGCCCGCAAGTCGCTCTTGTCGCAGCTGTGAGTGCTGGTGCGTTGTATGCGTGCCCAGTCAGGTCGAGCCCTCTGCCACCCTGTGAACTGCAGCCTGCAAGCTCCCCTGTCCCAGGATTCTCCATGGCAAGAACACTGGAGTGGGTTGTCACTTCCTTCTTCAGGGGATCTTCCTGGGATCAAAGCCACGTCCCTTGGGCCTCCTGCATCGGCAGGCAGATTCTTTATCACTGAGCCACCTGGGAAGGTCACGTGTTGGTGGCTTTCTTTCAGTTTCAGATGCTGTCTTCCTGTGGGCCTCCCATCACCCACACCACCCGCTGCACGGAGCTGCTTGGATTCCATGGGGCAAGTGGATTCCTGCGAGGGCGCGATGCAGGAAAAAGCAATCACCACCAGAGGGCACTGCGACCCTTATGCGGTTTGTACCTCCAGGACAGATGGCCCCTCCACTTTCTCGACAGAGAAAGGTGATTGCTCTGCGATTTAGATTCTCTTTTGGCTAGGGTGTTACCTTGTGCGGATGAATCACAGTGGTTGCGGTGTGCTATGTTATAGAATCCATATGTGTTCTGCTGGTATATCGCAGTTGAACGAAAACAATTCCGTTTAAGACATTTCCCCTTCTAACTAAGTAATGGTTGAGGATCACATCGGTTGCTTTTTCCCAAAGCACAAATGTATTCAGTTGCTCTCTTTAGAACCCACAGTTCAATCGATTCTGACTCTTTGCGACCCCATGAACTGTAGCCTACCAGGCTCCTCTGTCCATGGGATTTTCCAGGCAGGAGTACTGGAGAGGGCTGCCATTTCCTTCTCCAGGGCATCTTCCCAACCCAGGGATCGAACCCGGGTCTCCTCCTTTGCAGATAGATGTTTTACCGTCTCAGCCACCAGGGAAGCCAGTATAGTAAGTGGTGTTGGGGAAAAGTCAGCAGATTGCTTGGGATCTCAAACCAAAATCCTAGGCTCCCCCCAGCCCTTGTGGATTTCAGCAGAAGTCAGTGTTTAGATGTCAGTCAACTACTAAATTATCTAGTGCAGGATGGGGAATGCCAAAGATTTCCTTATATAATGGGAATACTGTTACGTCTGTATCAGGTTGCCCAGATGTGACTTATTTATTAATTCATTTTTAATAAGCTTAATGCCTTTTGTTTATTTTTATTTGGCTGTGTTGCCGTCTCAGCATGTGAGGTTTTCCTTGGGTCACGTGGATCATTCCTCTGGCTCATGGACTCTCTGGTTCTGGCGAGTGGGCCCAGTAGTTCAGCATGTAGGCTTAGTTGCTCCGCAGCGTGTGGGACCTTACTTCCCTCATCAGGAATCAAACCCACATCCCCTGCACTGCAAGGCAGATTTTTAACCCCCTGGACCATCAGGGACATCCTTTTTTGTTTATTTTACACTGGAGTATAGTTGATTAACAATGTTGTATTAGTTTCAGGCATTCAGCAAAGTGATTCAGTTATACAGATATCTATTATGAATGTGACTGATTTTAAGTTCTTCTGACCAAGTAGAGATGCTGATATTTAAAACTATAAAGTGATTCAAACATTATGAAGGGAAACCATGAGATGAGTAACAGGCCAGTCCATTTATAGGCCATTGTTTTCACACTCTGTGCACAAGCAGCGTCTTTGAGTAAGGAAATCCTGTGGTAGAGACGGGACACGTGAAGAC
The DNA here is from genome assembly GCA_006410675.1 of Oreotragus oreotragus. Taxonomy (NCBI): domain Eukaryota; kingdom Metazoa; phylum Chordata; class Mammalia; order Artiodactyla; family Bovidae; genus Oreotragus; species Oreotragus oreotragus. The sequence continues at coordinate 79,902 of SJYX01003460.1, forward strand.
CGGAGCTGCCCGTGGGGCATCACTCTCCATCCAAGCGAGGCATCATCATCCATCACTCTCCATCCAAGCGAGGGCCACGCTTCACAGACCCTTCTTGTGACTCTCGTTCTTTGGTCTGTAGGCCAGGGATTGCCTGGACAGGGCATCTCCGGCGTGCACTCTGTCTGGGCTCTGACACCCCCTTTCCCGTGATAACCCTTGGGCTGGCTCTCAGCAGATTGTATAGTAAATATTCCCTTCCATAGCTCCCCCAGGTTTCAGCCAAGCTACTGGACCTCTGCATGGAATGACCCCTCCTGCAGAGATCTGTGTTTTAATAAGGGATTGAGGATTTAAAAAAACTTACAGAATTGGTCCATTTTAATAAAAACATGAAAATCACCTTCCTTATCACTCCCTCCTTATAATTACATTCTCTGAATGTAATCACTGTTCTTAGTTTAGTGTGTATCTTTCCAGAACTTTTTCTGTGCACATAGAAACATACAGACATCTATTATACGTTGGTAGACTTCTTAATTTTTAAAGAAAATTGTGTATATACTCTGCATAGTGGTCTTCCCCCAATAATCTAGCATGGATACCCTCCCAAGTGAGGACAGACAGGTACCTCATTCATTTTAGGTGCTATGCGGAGTCCCATAGTGCGATGATGTCATGATTTACTGACCAGTTTTTATTGGTGGACTTTTAGGAGGTCTTCAACTTTTGCTGTAGGGAACACCTTCTCACAAGTGTACTTGACTGCATCGAGTTGCTGTGCATTTTAACTGTTAGTAAGCATTACCACAGAGCCCCAGTTTATTTTCAAGGATGGGATTTTGAAGAGGAAAAGTTTTAATGCAGAGAAAGAGGACTATGGAACAGGGACCCTGGGGTTGCAGAACTCTTGGTGAGAGAGGAGTGGTCTGGCTCACAAGAGAAGCCAACAGCAGTCTCAGTCTGTGCGGTCCTGGAGTTGGGGCGTCTGGTCAACCATGCTGATGGGCGCTGTGGTGTGCTCCTTTTTTATGCTAAAAATTACATATCCAGAGGCTCATTACCCACCTCCTTGGTTGAAAAAGGTTTGATAGTAATAAAAACAGCTACAAAGATCCCCCTTCCCATGTTTATAGAGCTCCAGTTCTAGACAAGAGAGTGACAGCAGTGTGGGGAGGCTTGTTCACTCTACTGTTGTGAAATCAATTTATCTAGAGAAGAATATGGTTCTGTCTTTCCCTCTTGATGCAGCCTCTTTCTCTTGCACATGCACACACACGCACACACACTCTTGTTCTATTGTTTCAAGTCAACCACGACACTTTCCAAGCCACATTTGGCTCTTGTGAATTTTTGCAGAACATGCATTCTACTTCTTTGAAAAGCAGTTTATGCTTTTCTTCTTTCAATAAACAATCAGCCTCAAACATTGTCTCACACCTAGTGAGAGATGGTACGTCTGATGGCATCAAGCCAAGGGGAAAAGCTGAATAGAAAGCAGTCAGTTTAAATCATATCTGGTAGAGAGTAATTAATTAATATGTCAATAAAACCATTTAGAGAGTGGTTACAAAGGGCCACATAGTGTTAAGTGTGAATGTACAGGGATGGTGAAGACAGTCTATGTCTTCAGAGCCGACACACACGCTGTTAGGAGAAAGGACTGTGGCTCTTGGAAGTGTAGCTGAGTGTAGGCCTGTAAATGCTCACAGATGCTTCCGTAGACGGTGAAAGACCTCTCACTAGTCAAGGACTGAACTGCAGGGCAGGGAAGGCGTTAGTCGTCTGTCTAGAATCAAGCCTGCTGGTTTGTGCTTTCAGGCCATGCTGGGGTCCTATAGGGATGGTAGCTGAGAACACAGCAGGCCCTCTTGGGATACAACCTTAGAAACCTCTCTGGTCCTCAGGAGCACATGTCCAGAGGGGTGTTTCAGGCGCCTGCCAACCCCAGGAGATGGGGCCACACCCAGAGACCCCATTCCCCGTGTCATGCTGAGTTTCCCCTTTGGCGGGCCTTCTCTGCGGCTCTTCCTTTTGACCCCCTTTCCTGGGTCCCCAGCCTCTTGGAGGTCCTAAGCCAGGTCTGAGCTTCCCTTGTGGCCTGAAACACTTGCCTTACATCAGAGAGGACGTCTTCTGCTTTGCCCAGCAGCCCTCTTCTGTTGGAGATGAGAGCTCGGCGTCACGTGCCCGAGAGCATGCCCTGCTGGGTGATCGCCCCTCCCTCTGGCTGTGTGCCCCCGCTTCCAGGACGCACTGGCCCATGCGCTCCTGCTCAAGGGCTGCCGTTGTGGTGGAGTTCACCTCGGCTCCTACCAAAAGGTGCTCCCAGTGCAGGGCCAACTAGAACATGGACTAGGCCCCCACTGCCCGCCCCAGTGGGGTCAGTGCAGCTCTGTGTCTTTCGCTCACAGTGCGTGAGAGCCACTCAGAGCGAGTCCAAGGGCAAGTGGACACACAGTGCGTAATTGCCGAGTGGCCAGAGACTGGCAGGAGGCCTGACCAACCAGGAGGCCGGNACTCTTGAGAGTCCCTTGGACTGCAAGGAGATCCAACCAGTCCATTCTGAAGGAGATCAACCCTGGGATTTCTTTGGAAGGAATGATGCTAAAGCTGAAACTCCAGTACTTTGGCCACGTCATGTGAAGAGTTGACTCATTGGAAAAGACTCTGATGCTGGGAGGGATTGGGGGCAGGAGGAGAAGGGGACGACCGAGGATGAGATGGCTGAATGGCATCATGGACTCGATGGACGTGAGTCTGAGTGAACTCCGGGAGATGATGATGGATATGGAGGCCTGGCGTGCTGCGATTCATGGGGTCGCAAAGAGTCGGACACGACTGAGCGACTGAACTGAACTGAACTGATCACTTACCTAGAGACAGATATCCTGGAATGTGAGGTCAAATGGGCCTAAGAAGCTTCAGTACGAACAAAGTTATTGGAGGTGATGGCATTCCAGTTGAGCTATTTCAAATCCTAAAAGATGATGCTATGAGAGTGCTGTACTCAACATGCCAGCAAATTTGAAAAACTCAGCAGTGGCTACAGGACTGGAAAAGGTAAGTTTTCTTTCCAATCCCAAAGAAAGGCAATGCCAAACAATGCTGAAACTACCACACAATTGCACTCATCTCACACACTAGCAAAGAAATGCTCAAAATTCTTCAAGCTAGGCTTGAACAGTACGTGAACTGTGAACTTCCAGATGTTTAAGCTGGTTTTAGAAAAGGCAGAGGAACCAGAGTTCAAAATGCCGACATCCATTGGATCATCGAAAAAGAAAGAGAATTTCAGAAAAGAATCTATTTCTGCTGTATTGATTATGCCAGAGCCTTTGACTGTGTGGATCACAATAAACTGTGGAAAATTCTTCAAGAGATAGGAATACCAGACCACCTGATCTGCCTCTTGAGAGACCTGTGTGCAGGTCAAGAAGCAACAGTTAGAACTGGACATGGAACAACAGACTGGTGCCAAATAAGAAATGGAGTACGTCAAGGCTGTATATTGTCACCCTGCTTATTTAACTCATATGCAGAGTACATCATGAGAAATGCTGGGCTGGAGGAAGCACCAGCTGGAATCAAGATTGCTGGGAGAAATCTCAATAACCTCAGATATGCAGATGACACCACCCTTATGGCAGAAAGTGAAGAGGAACTAAAGATCCTCTTGATGAAAGTGAAAGAGGAGAGTGAAAAAGTTGGCTTAAAGCTCAGCATTCAGAAAACTAAGATCATTGCACCCAGTTCCATCACTTCATGGCAAATAGATGGAGAAACAGTAGAAACAGTGGCAGTCTTTATTTTGGGGGCTCCAAAATCACTAAAGATGATGACTGCAGCTATGAAATTAAAAGACATTTACTCCTTGGAAGGAAAGTTATGCCCAACTTAGACAACATATTAAAAAGCAGAGACATTGCTTTGCCAAGAAAGGTCCGTCTTGTCAAAGCTATGGTTTTTCCAGTAGTCAGTAAGAGTTGGAGTATACAGAAAGCTGAGTACTGAAGAATTGATGCTTTTGAACTGTGGTGTCGAAGACTCTTGAGAGTCCCTTGGACTGCAAGAGATCAACCAGTCAATCCTAAAGGACATCATTCCTGGATGTTCATTGGAAGGACTGATGTTGTAGCTGAAACTCCAGTACTTTGTGCACCTGATGTGAAGAGCTGACTCATTTGGAAAGACCCTGATGCTGGGAAAGATGAGAGCAGAAGGAGAAGGGAACTGCAGAGGATGAGATGGTTGAATGGCATCACCGACTCGATGAGCATGAGTTTCGGTAAACTCCAGGAGTTGTTGATGGACAGCACGGCCTGGTGTTCTGCGATTCATGGGGTCACAAAGAGTCATGACTGAGAGACTTAACTCAACTGAATATATTGAAAGTGTGTGAAATCTTTACATCTAATTCCAGAATAGTTTCATTACCTTCCTCCAGAAGAAACTCAATACACATTAGCAATGTCTGTTCTTTCTTCCAGGCCCTGAGAATCACTTACTGTGCTTTACATATCTATGGGTTTTTCCAGTCTCAAAATTTAATATAAATGGACTCATAAAATATAATGCAGTTTGTTTCTGGATTCTTTCACCTAGCATAATGTTTAAAAAAGCTTCCTTTGTTGTATCAGTACTTTATTTAAAAAAAAAAAAACTAGATGATGTTCTGTTATATGGATATACCATATTTTGTTAATCCATTCATCTGTTGATGGACATTTGGGTTGTGCTAATTTGGGGACATTATGCATAATATACTATAAACATTCATGTACCACTTTTCGTTTCAGTTCTGAGTATATATCTGAGAGTCAGATTTCTGTGTTACACAGTTATAGCTCTTTATTTGACTCTTTGAGAACCTCCTACACTATTTTCCAAAACATTTGTACCATTTTACACTCCCATAAGCAATATATGCTTGTTAACAATTTCTGCATACACTTGCCAGCATTTGTGTTTATCCGTCTTCTTTGTAAAGTGGTATCTCATTACTATTTTGACTTGTTTTTTCTGAAAAAATGAGGTTGAGCTGCTTTCATGGGTTTGTTGGCCATTTGATTATCTTCTTTGGAAAAATGTTTAACCATATTTTTTGCCCATTTTTGTTTGGGTTATTATCATTTTATTATTGAGTTGTAAGTCTTCATATATGCTGGATACTAGTTTCTTGGATACTAGTTTCTTGTCTGTATTATTTGCAAATATTTTCTCCCACTTGTACTTTTTTTTTCACTTGTTGGTGAACTTTTGAAGCCTAGTATTATAAAGTTTGATGAAGTAAAATTTTTTTCTTTTTTTTTTTGGTACTTGGGATTTTGGTGTCATATCTAAGAATCTAGAACATAATACAAAGTTACAAAAACTTTTGCCTTATGTCTTCTAAGATCTTTATAGTTTTAGTGCTTGCATTTAGGTCTTTGATCCATTTTGAGTTACTTTTTGTATATAGCATGAGATAATATGAGATAGAAATCTAACATTACTTATTTTGTGAATGTTGTGAGATAGAATGTCCAGTTATCCTATTACCACTGTCCCCATTGCAATATCTTCTTGAAAATCAACTGACAATATGAATTCTCAGTTATATTTTATTAATTTGTGTGCCTATCTTTTTGACAGCACCAGAGTGCTTTATTGTAGCTTTGCAATAAAATTTAAAGTTGAAAAGTTTGAATCTGCCCACATCATTCTTTTTAATATTATTTTTATTGTGTTGGGATACTTATATTACTACATGAATTTTAGGAAAAATTGATATGGAAAATAAAGGAGATGAAATTTTGATAGAGAATGCTTTATATCTCTATATCAATTAGAGGAATATTGCCTTCTTAATGAAATTAACAAAGCAATGTGTTTTTATAAATTGCCATAATCTGAATGTTTGTGTTCTTCCAACATTCATATGTTAAAACCCAGCTATCAAATGTACAGAATTAGGAGGTATAGCCTTGTAGAATTACTTAGATCATGAGGATGGAGCCCTCATGAATGGAATTTGTGCCCTTATAAAAGAATCCTGTGAAAGTTTTCTTGCCCCTTATACCTTGGGAGGTTACAGTGAAATGACTGCCAGCCTTCTAGGAAGCAGAGTCTCATCAAAAATAAGATCTGTCAGCACTCTTTGTTTGAACTTCTCAGCTTCCAGAATTGTGAGAAATAAAATTTTATCATTTGTAAGCCACCTAGCCTTTGATATTTTGTTATGACAGCCCAAATGAACTAAGACAATATTATATCATCTTTCCATGGATGAACATGAAATGCATTTCTGTATATCCACATCTGTAACTTATTCAGTGTTATGTTGTAGTTTTCAGTGTTAACATTTCATGCTTCTTTTGTTAAATTTATTCCCAATTATTATATTATTTTGATGTTCTTTCAGGTGAAATTTTTAGTTTAATTTTTAGATGGATCATTACTAGTGTCTAGAAATATAGTTTATTTTTATGCCAATCTCGTGTTCTGTAAACTGGCTGAACATGTTTATTAGACCTTTTCTTTTTTTTAATTCTTAGGAATTTCAACATAAAAGAATAAGTCATCTGCAACTAGAAACAGATGATGTCTTCTGTGCCAGTAAGGACTTTTTTCTTGCCTAACTGCCTCCTGTAGAACTTCAGTATGCTGTTGAATACAAGTGGTAAGAGTGAATATTTTTGTCTTTTTCCTTATCTTGGAGAGGTTGCTCTCAGTTTTCATTGATTAAGAATGATGTTAGCTGTGAGAATTTTGAAGACGACCTTTGTCAGACTGAAGATGTAGAAATATTTTAAACACTGTCTGCTAAGTTTGTTAGTGGCACAAACATGTGTATACTATTTTATTTCGGGTTTTTACACTATTTTTATTTGTTTATTTTATGTGTATCTATCATATAGTCAATTGGAATTTACATATAAAATGTCGAGTAGTTGCAGAATTAATCTTCACATAGTAAAATGGTTGGATAACTGTCTGTCAGATTTTAATCAAGGGAAATCGTTTTCTTTCATTAAAATAACCACTGAGTGATACATATATTAATAGATTAAAATAATATGTTGTTATTAAATACAGAATGCAATCATAAGTTGTGCCAGTAAGAAATGTCATAAACTTCAGATAATGTGATTCTTTTTTCATATTCATTTTGATGAGCAACAAAAAAATTCACAATTAATTGCTTATGAAAAAAACATTTTTAAAAATCATTCATGTACCTATGTGTCATGTGGGTATTCTGTTGGCACCTTGCCCAACCTTATAGTAGCAGTATTAGTCACTCAGTCGTGTCCAATTCTGCAATCCCATGGACTGTAGCCCTGTAGCCTGCCAGGCTTCTCTGTCCCTGGGATTCTCCAGATAAGAAAACTGGAGTGGATTGCCATTCCCTTCACCAGAGGATCTTCCCAACCCAAGGATCAAACCCAGGACTCCTGCCCTGCAGACAGATTCTTCACCCTTTGAGCTACTTCATCCTTCTTGGGCTTGTCTGTTCATCTGTGTTCTGCTGCCAGGTAATTTGGGAAATTCCTATCTTATTCAGAAGTCTTGTACAATTAGAATGACTGTCAGTTTGGGTGATAGGGTCAAGTGAAATCTCATTTCCTATTCTCCAGCAGATTAGTCTAGATAATGGTGGCAGAGTTGTAAAGTAGCGTGAAGATAAATAGTATTGGTAGAGTGATGTGAATTTTTAGTGATGTTTTTCTCTTAAAAAATTGGTGGCAATATAGAATGTTTATATATTGATTTCCTACCAGATTCCAAATAATTCATTTGTAAGACAATTACGACTGCATGGATTAGATAGGAAACACTGTAAACATAGAAGAAGAGAGTGTAAATGTGTTCATTGCTTAATATTTTTCTCATCAACTTTAAGAGGGTGGGAAAAATTTTAATCCTTTATGCATATGACAAATCCTTGCATGTAATAGTCATTTAGTAAGTATTCAGTTCAGTTCAGTTCAGTCGCTCAGTCATGTCTGACTCTTTGAGACCCCATGAACTGCAGCACCTCAGGCCTCCCTGTCCATCACCATCTCCTGGAGTTCACTCAAACTCACATCCATCGAGTCAGTGATGCCATCTAACCATCTCATCCTCTGTCGTCCCCTTTTCCTACTGCCCCCAATCCTTCCCAGCATCAGAGTCTTTTTCCAATGAGTCAACTTTTCGCATGAGGTGGCCAAAGAACTGGAGTTTCAGCTTTAGCATCAGTCCTTCCAAAGAACACCCAGGACTGATCTCCTTTAGAATGGACTGGTTGGATCTCCTTGCAGTCCAAGGGACTCTCAAGAGTCTTCTCCACCACCACAGTTCAAAAGCATCAATTCCTCGGCACTCAGCTTTCTTCAGAGTACAACTCTCACATCCATACATGACCACTGGAAAAACCACAGCCTTTCCTAGACGGACCTTTGTTGGCAAAGTAATGTCTCTGCTTTTGAATATGCTATCTAGGTTGGTCATAACTTTCCTTCTAAGGAGTAAGTGTCTTTTTTTTTTGTTTGTTTGTTTTGTTTTGTTTTTAATTTTATTTATTTATTTATGTTTACTTTATTTTACTTTACAGTACTGTATTGGATTTGGCATACATTGACATGAATCCGCCATGGGTGTACATGAACTCCCAAACATGAACCCCCTCTCCCACCTCCCACCCCACATCATCCCTCCGGATTAATTTCATGGCTGCAGTCACCATCTGCAGTGATTTTGGAGCCCCAAAAAATAAAGTCAGCCACTGTTTCCACTGTTTCCCCATCTATTTCCCATGAAGTGATGGGACCAGATGCCATGATCTTCATTTTCTGAATGTTGAGCTTTAAGCCAACTTTTTCACTCTCCTCTTTCACTTTCATCAAAAGGCTTTTTAGTTCCTCTTCACTTTGTGCCATAAGGGTGGTGTCATCTGCAAATCTGAGGGTATTGATATTTTTCCCAGAAATCTTGATTCCAGCTTTTGCTTCTTCTAGCCCAGCGTTTCTCATGATGTACACTGCATATGAGTTAAATAAGCAGGGTGACAATATACAGCCTGATGTACTCCTTTTCCTGTTTGGAACCAGTCTGTTGTTCCATGTCCAATTCCAACTGTTGCTTCCTGACCTGCATATAGGTTCTCAAGAGGCGGGTCAGGTATTATTAAATCTAATGAAGTTAATGGATGAATAAATGAATGGCAACGAAAGTTAGGAGTAGTGTTAATTCTGGTGATGAAAGCTGATCCAGATTTTGAGAAAAGGATACATTCTAGGTGTATGTAGAAATGGCTCAGGGAATTGGTGACTGGTAGAACATGACTTAATGGAATATTCCAGGAATGGTGAGGAATATTCCAGGATTGGTGAGGGATATTGAACAACAGATGAGTATCCAAGAATTTTGAGAAAATAAGTCGACTGAATCTTTGGTAAACTTTGAGAAAATAATGAACAAATGTTATTTTTAAATGGGTGCAATCACATTAATGCTATCATTTAGGAATATATGTGCTAAGTTGCTTGAGTTATGTCCAACTCGGTGCAGTCCTGTGAACTGTAGTCCACCAGGCTCCTCTGTCCATGGGATTCTCCGGGCAAGAATACTGGATTGGATTGCCATTCCCTTCTCCAGGCAATCTTCCACACTGGGAGAGAACCAGTGTGTCTTAGGTCTAACCTGCATTAGCAGTCAGGTTCTTTACCAATAGCACCAACTATCTGAAGATATATCGTTTTCAAAGACGTTTCATTGAACAGAGTCTCAGAGCAATGGAAATCAATCTGAAGGCTTCACTAATAAAGTAGTAGATACAGAAGGGCTCAGGCCACAGTAGCATCAGAGCAGGTAGAAAGTGAGGGAGGTTGGATATTAAGACCACTTTGCATATTGGCTAAATATCTTGTCTCTCATCTTTGTATGCCTTAGTGATACTGTATTTTGCCTAGGCAATCCTTGCTTTCCAGTGAGTAGGCTTCTTTTGCTGCATTCTTTTCTCATTTCTGACCATATTCACTCCATTTAGATCCCACCTAAAAATCTTATTTTCTATGAAACAGTTATCAAATTTTACAATGATTAATATTCCTTTTTGTGTCAGTACTACTGTATTTGCACTTTGTTGAGCACTAAATTGTCTACCTTATTCTATAGTCATTATCTTTATTATTTTTTAAACCTGTATATTTGAACCGTATAAGGCTAGAAATGTGTCTTATTGACATTAGTAACTTCTTAAATTTAATGTTTTCTTTTAAAATTTAGCCACCTGATAATAAATTTGAACAGTTCACAATGGCATTTTAATGGTGGAGGGAGAGTTCACAAATAACTGAGGCTTCCAGGCTAGAAAACTAGTGACCACTGATAATTTTAAGATATTGATCTTTTTTCACTATAAATCTCACTTACTGTCAAAACAAAACAGTAGCCAAATGTAGGAAGCAATGCAGTAATTGGTGAAAAAAAATTTAATGAATACTTAGGATCAGAATGCATGCACGCATGTGAATTTGCTTCAGTCATGTCCGACTGTTTATATAATGATTGTATATATACTGATGCAATTTTCATGCAACCCTAGGAAGTATTATCTTTATCACTTTATGAAAGAAGAGACATTTGAATTTGTCATACTGTAAATAGTGGATTTCAAGGTTAGTCATTAGATTTTTGACCCCATACAAACGTTTCTTTCTTTTGCGCCACAGTTTATGCTATAATTTAGGTACTATTTTCTTGTGTATTTTCAAGATGATTATATTATAAATTTCCAATAACGATAAATTCACCTTCCTTAAATAAGTTTTAATACTTTGATGAGTGAACTGTTCCTGGTACTAGTTTCAGCTGTGCTACCCATGTATTGACATTTGGTCAATTAATAGAGTTGAAGCTCGTACAAGTGTTCATTTCTCCTCTTTCTCAATAATATAATTTCGCTTCTAGTCTAAACCTGACCTGAATGTGGAAGGAAAGGAAAAAAACAACTAATGAAAGAACTATTGAAGGCTTAAGCTGTTCGATTTATCTTGAATCTGAAGAAAATTGGAATATATTAGTAGGGAGGTTCTTGATGTGAAGTGCATCTAAAGGATTTTCACATGCGAGTTATATGAAAAGTGGCCTAACTACCACTCAAATCTATTCCCAACAGTTACCCGCCAGTCTGAGTGCTTCAGTAACATTATAAAAATCTGTCAGGCATTCAAAACCAATCAGGTGCAGGATGTCAAGTGTTGTCATGCCAGCTGTCCTTTCACTCCTCCTAGGATCCTACTGCCCATTTTCAGTTAAAAATACATCTTACTGTATTGAGGCTTTTGTCAAGATAAACGTAACTATTTTTATGTTCTTTTCAAATTTAGCAAAAGTAAAATGTGATTGTCTTTGGATGACCAATAATTTTCATAGGTCACAGAAGTCTTCCTGGTTACTATATTCTACAAATGTCTGTTATCAAGACAAAAATCTCAGTGTCCAAGGTTGATTTTCCAAGAATTTTAGATTTATCATTGAATAATTTTTCTATCTCATCAGAAAAAGCTACCTATCTAAATTATTTAAGGGATAAACATGTGGAAGCTAGTTATCAGAGTGAATGAGCTGCTGAGAGTAGTTTAGAATATTTTCCTTAAATGATTGGTATATGCATATTATTGAAAATTTTGTTGAGTTTTAATGACTTCAGCAAAATTTTTATCAGTCACAGTACTAAATCAAGCACTTGCTTTGTGCTCAGAAATTTCAAGAGCTTTGAGACCTAGAAAGTGGTACTGTTTTGAAAATATTAGAACACAGTGAATAAATTTTGCACTGGTAAGTCCTAAAATGTTTTTCAGAGTTGTAATTAATACTTTATATGGAGAGGTATAAGAGAACTATAAATTGCATGCTCTGATTTCAGTGGTCTATATTTATATAATTTAAATTAATAGGAAGGAATTGATAATAATAAAATAAGTAATAAAGAGTTTAGAATAAAGTATTATATTTATTAAGGCTGTTCAAAATATATTGAATAATATTATAAATATATCCCAATTAAAACCCATACCATCTAAACACATATCTGCCTTTGAATTTTTATATTTATTTCCATTTTATCATTTTAGTATCCAGCATATATTAATGTGGTTCACATAATTAGCTATATGACTGAGATGAGTAACTTTATTTTCCACTGCTTTTATCTAAAAGAGAAGCATATTTATTGGAAGTTGAGAAAAAATTTAGTATTACACATTCTGTAATTACAAAATGAAAATTTATAGATACGAATGTAAGCCAACATCAGATTAATCAATAAAGATATTAACAGTATTACTTATGAAGTATTATTACCTGTTCACCATGTACCTGCTCTGCCCATAGCACAATCATGAGATATAGGGATTATCAAGATATAAGTTATTGTTGAGTACTGTCTGCATTTGTATGTATACTCTATATGGTAGTCTCTTGGACTTTCACAAATGGCTAAGGCAGAATTAAGCAAATTGAAAGAGAACAAATAACATGTATATTCTTCAAAAAGAATGATAATTTGTATCTGAAAATGTCATAGGAAGTCTTCAAGATGAGTGTACGTTGTTCAAAGGAAATTACAATGTTAGAATCTATAGAAATTGTTATTTCACTTTCAATCTAAACAACATACATTTTTTTAGTTGACGTATCTGAGGCACATGGGTAAAGTAATTGGTCTGACATTACAAAACTAGCTTGCTAGTTCGGGTGAGATAAATGTTATAGACCCTCAAAATTTGGTGACAAAAACCATCATGGTTTAGTTTCATGTCACACAGTTTTTCAACTTACGGTTTTTGGGTCACAGGCAATTCTGTTTCATATAATATTTCTAGAATCCAAGTTGATGAGTGAATCATCTGTAACATCAGGCTTCTGAAATCACTCTGATCATTGAAATTTCAGTCTCCCATGGGAAAATGAAAAGGGCAGAGAAAACACAGCCACTTTTTTAAAGATCCTGCCATGAAAGAGAAACACATTACTGCCACTCACATTTCATTAGGAAGATACCAGAACTGGGAAATGCAGCTCTGCTTTGTCAGAGAAAAGAGAAATAGATTTTTGTGAAGAGTTTCAGAGTCTATCCCGATCACTTCAGTTCAGTTGCTCAGTTGTGTCCAGCTCTTTGCAACCCCATGGGCTGCAGCACTCCAGGCTTCCCTGTCCATCACCAACTCTCGAAGCTTGCTCACTCATGTCCATTGAGTTAGTGATGCCTTCAGACCATCTCATCCTCTGTCGTCCCCTTCTTCTCCTGCCTTCAATCTTTCCCAGCATCAGGGTCTTTTCCAAATGAGTCAGTTCTTCGCATCAAGTGGCCAAAGTATTGGAGTTACAGCTTCAGCATCAGTCCTTCCAATGAATATTCAGGACTTATTTCCTTTAGGATGGACTGGTTGGATCTCCTTGCAGTCCAGGGGACTCTCAAGAATCTTTTCCACCACCACAATTCAAAAGCATCAGTTCTTTGGACTCAGCTTTGTTTGTACACTAATTATTTTAATGATTAAAATAAAAATAAATTACTGAATGAAATTTAACTTTTAGGTTAAATACCTTCATATGTACATATAACATTTCATATATGTTACATCAGACATTCATTTATATATCTATCCAGCTCATCTGTGTATCTATCCATTTAATCTCTGTGTCTAGAATCCTTACATGGCACTTTCCCACGTAATTTCCTTTTAGTTGGACTTCCCTAGTGGCTCAGATGGTAAAGCGTCTGTCTACAGTGCAGGAGACCTGGGTTTGAGCCCTGGGTTGGGAAGATCCCCTGGAGAAGGAAATGGCAATCCACTCCAGTACTATTGCCTAGAAAATCCCATGGACAGAGGAGCCTTGTAGGCTACAGTCTATGGGGCCGCAAAGAGTCGGACACGACTGAGCGACTTCACTTTTGCTATATATTTGTAAAGGAAATATTAATTGAAGTCCTAAGAGTGCTATATTCTTGAAACTGTTTGAAATCATGGCTGGGAATTATGATCGTGCCAAGAAAGAGGAAAAAAAAAAAAAAAACTACACAAATGGTTCACCACCAGGCACAGAACTTGTAATCCCATTGATTTACTAAACAAATGCTTTCATAAAACTCCAAGTCTATTAACAGTAAAATATCTGATTGTTCCACATAAAAATTCTTTGTAACAATAGGAACATTATTTAATTCTAATTAAAATGGAAGCAGGAAGCCTTCAGGTTGATTAAATTGAATGGGAAAAACTATGATAGCGTAAGAAATTTGAAAAATCACACAATTTTTAATAAGCATAGTTTTCTTCTATTTTAGCTTATATTAAAGATCTTTATTAGTATAAAATTTCTGTCATTCCAAGCAAACACGGGTGTTCAGAGTATATTTTCATAGCTACTAGTTGTTTAAAATATTTAAAAGTTTTTGTAAGATACGGTTTTATTCAGTCAGTCAGTTCAGTTGCTCAGTCGTGTCCAACTCTTTGCGACCCCATGAATCGCAGCATGCCAGGCCTGACTGTTCATTACCATCTCTTGGAGTTCACTCAGACTCAGCGTCCATCGAGTCTGTGATGCCATCCAGCCATCTCATCCTCGGTCGTCCCCTTCTCCTCCTGCCCCCAATCCCTCCCAGCATCAGAGTCTTTTCCAGTGAGTCAACTCTTCTCACGAGGTGGCCAAAGTACTGGAGTTTCAGCTTTAACATCATTCCTTCCAAAGAAATCCCAGGGCTGATCTCCTTCAGAATGGATTGGTTGGATCTCCTTGCAGTCCAAGGGACTCGCA
>SJYX01003460.1:105652-118934 GCA_006410675.1 Oreotragus oreotragus
AGTGGGTGAACAAACTGGAAACCAAGAAGGGCAGGCTTGGTGTGGTGGAGAATCAGAAGCAGAACTCAGGAGTTCGGCTTCACAGCTCATCAGGGAGAAGCGGTGAGAGACCCAAGCTCATCCAGGAGAACAGGGACTGCCTCCTTCCCTGGTGGCTCAGATGGTAAAGTGTCTGCCTACAATGCAGGAGACCTGGGTTTAATCCCTGGGTCGGGATGATCTTCTAGAGAAGGAAATGGCAACCCACTCCAGTATTCTTGCCTGGAAAATCCCATGGATGGAGGAGCCTAGTAGGCTACAGTCCATGCGGTCACAAAGAGTTGGACATGACTGATCCAATTCACTCAGTGTCAAAATATGTATAGAGAATTGACTTATTGACATGGGGAGAGGGGAGGAGAGGGTGAGATTTATAGGAAGAAAAACATGGAAACTTTTATATTACCACATATAAAATAGATAGCTAATGGGAATTTGCTCTGTGGCTCAGGAAACTCAAACGAGCTTTGTATTAATCTAGAGCGGTGGGGTAGAGTGGGATATGGGAGCGAGATTCACGAGGCAGGGGATATTTGTATACCTATGGCTGATTCATGTTGAAGTTTGACAGAAAACAACAAAATTTTGTAAAGCACTAATCCTTCAATAAAAATTAAATTTAAAAAAGCATCAAGATATTTCTAGCTCTGAATTAAGTTATATTTGTTAAAATAATGGCCAAAATTTGAGAAAGAAATGAAGTTAGTTTAAAACAAAGAATTAAATAGTCAACTGATGCTTTGGGAGTAGAATTGTAAGTAAAGAAACATAAAATACATAAATTTTATGAGTCAACTTTCAAAACAGAAAATTTACTTAGGAAATTTGACAAGTTAAAGACTAATATTGAATCATTGAATGGGTCTAATCAGTGATGAAGCCTAAATAAACAAAGCTAAAATTTGAATTTTTCAGAGGCTTGGAGAATTCAGGATAGCATCCATAAACATACAAGAAAAGATTTATTCCACTTTCAGGGGATCCCAGTAATGTAGTTTTACAGATTTTGATTCACATTCTTCATATTTTCAGTAGTGTTCTTGTTTCAAAGGGTTTTTTTGGAATCAGTGCTAATTGGTGCATGAAGCTTGGTTCAGACATTCTTCCTCTCTCTCTCCTTAGTTTCAAGAAATTTATCTTATGTTCTTTTTCTATGGTGGAGGACTTATTTTTTTATCACTATGTTTTTAATATTGATTATATGTTAGAATGATAATATTTTGGATAAAATAGGTTAAGTGAAACATAGTATCATACTTATCTCATTACATTTTTAATAAAGGTACTAAAATTTTTAAAGTTCATTTATTACTCATTATATTTCTGTATTTCTTTCAGAAAGATATTAAAAACTAATCTTTTAAGATATTAAATACATATAGCATTATATTCATTTAATGTGTACAAAGTGATTTGATACCATTTTTTATTATAATATTACTACCAATGTTTAAGCTAACACCTCTGTCATGCCACATAATTATTATTTCTGATATGCACAGAGAATATATAAGATCTATTTATAGTTTTTTTTGAAATATAGAATACAGTATTATTGATTGGTCTCTAGGCTGGCTTACATGGTATTTACATTTTTCATTTGCGAGGAACATTTGTGTCATTTTCTATAGTGACTTACCGGACAGTGTACAAAGGTTCCCTTTCTCCAAGTCACTGACACTCTTGTCTTGATAATAGCCACTGTAACAAATATGAGTTGATAGTTTGTTATGGTTTTGTTTGCATTTTTCTGAAAGTTACAGGTTTGAGGCATATTATTATGTACCTGTTGGACATTTGTACATCTTTGAAAAAACATCTACTCAGTCCCTTTCTCTTCTCGTTTTTTAATCAAAGTTTTGATTTCCTTGTAATTGAGTTATGTGAGTTCTTTATATATTTTATACATTAATCCCTTATCAGATATGTGGTTTGTAAATATTTTCTGCCACTTCATAGGTTACCTTTCCATTTTGTCGATTGTTTTACTATGCAGAAGCTTTTTAGTTTGATGTAGTCCCATTTGATTTTTGCTTTTTTAACTTTTGTTTTTAATATCATATCCAAAAAGTTATTGCCAGGATCAATGTGTAAAGGATCTCTTCTCTCTGTTTTCTTTTAGTTGTTTAAGTCTTTAATCCATTTTGTATTTTTTTGTTTGTTTTCATGTCTATTTTTTCCAATAGAAATAAAGCTACTTCTGCTTTATTTTAGTTATCAGTTACTTGGCATACCATTTTTATTTCTCTTCACCATTAAGTTTATGTGTGTCCTTAAAGCTGACATGAGTCTCTTGTAGGCAGAGTCTCTTTTTATAATAATAAAAAAAATACCAGCCAGTTACTTTGTTGATTAGGTAATTTGTATCAAGAGTAATCATTGGCATGCTAGTACTTAATGTTGCCACGTCATTCATATGGTCTGGCTATTTTGTTGTTCTTTTTTTTCCCCTCGGTTTCTGCCTACCTTTGTAAATTAGTGATTTTTCAAATGGTATGCTCTGTTTCTTCTTTCTTTATCTTTTGTGAATCTACTATAGGTATTTGCTTTGTGGTTACCATGAGGCTTACATAAAATTTCATATTGATAAAATAGTTCCTTTTACACTGATAGTAACTTAACCTCAATTGCATAGAAAAGCTTGATTTTCCTCCCACTTTTTGAAAAACTTTGAAGTCACAGTTTATCTCTTTTTATATCATATATTTGCTAATGGAAAGATCCCCTGCAGGAGGGCTTGGCAACCCACTCCAGGATTCTTTCTGGGAGAATTCATGAAAAGAGGAGCCTGGTAGGCTATAGTCCATAGGGTCATAAAGAGTTGGACATGACTGAAGTGAGAAATCTCAATAAACTGAGATATGCAGATGACACCACCCTTATGGCAGAAAGTGAAGAGGAACTAAAAAAAGCCTCTTGATGAAAGTGAAAATGGAGAGTGAAAAAGTTGGCTTAAAGCTCAACATTCAGAAAACGAAGATCATGGCAAAGAGTTGACTCGTTGGAAAAGACTCTGATGCTGGGAGGGATTGGGGGCAGGAGGAGAAGGGGACAACAGAGGATGAGATGGCTGGATGGCATCACTGACTCGATGGACGTGAGTCTGAGTGAACTCCGGGAGTGGGTGATGGACAGGGAGGCCTGGAATGCTGCGATTCATGGGGTCGCACAGTCAGACACGACTGAGTGACTGAACTGAACTGAAATGACTTGACACAGCATATGGTAGCTATAGTTACACTCTAACTTTTATATTATAGTTAAGTGGTGGTTGCTGCTGCTGCTACTGCTGCTAAGTCACTTCAGTCTTGTTTGATTCTGTGCGACCCCATAGATGGCAGCCTACCAGGATCCTCCATCCTTGGGATTCTCCAGTCGAGAATGCTGGAGTGGGTTGCCATTTCCTTCTCCAATGCATGAAAGTGAAAAGTGAAAGTGAAGTGTCTCAGTTGTGTCTGACTCTTCACCAGCCCATGGACTGCGGCCTTCCAGGCTCCTCTGTCCATGGGAGTTTCCAGGCAGGAGTACTGGAGTGGGGTGCCATTGCCTTCTCCAAGTTAAGTGGTTAACACTCCATGTTACAGAATTAGAGTTTTCTAAATCTGACTTTGTATCTTTGTCTTTACCAGTGTACAGTATGTTTCCCTATATTTTGATGTTACTAAATAGCATATTTTCATTTTATTTTAAGAGCTGAAATGTTTATCTGGGATAGTCTTTATCTTTCGTATCTAAAGGGTAACTTTGCTGAATAATTTTACTCTTGGTTAACATTTTTTTTTTCTCTTAGAACTTTGACAATATAATTCACTGTCTCCTGGTATGAAGGATTTTGCTGGAAAATCTGCTGATAGTTTATTGGGGGGTTCCTTTGCAAGTTACAATATTTTTTTTACCTTTTAGGATTTTTTTTTTTTTTTGAGCATTTCAGTATATTGTGTCTTGAAGAAGTCTTTTTGTATTGAGTTAACTGGGCAGACTATTAGTTCACAGCTATTTATTTTAATTGGAGGCTAATTACTTTACAATGATGTGGTGGTTTTTGCCATACGTTGACATGAATCAGCCATGGGTATACATGTGTTCCCTATCCCAAATCCCCCTCCCACCTCCATCCCCATCCCATCCCTCTGGGTTGTCCCAGTGCACTGGCTTTGAGTGCCCTGTTTCATGCAATGAGCTAAGACTGGTCATCTATTTCACATATGATTACATGTTTCAGTGCTACTCTCTCAAATCATCCCACCCTCACCTTCTCCCACAGAGTCCAAAATCTATTCTTTATATCTGTGTCTCTTTTGCTGTCTCGAGTATAGGGTTGTCATTACCATCTTATTAAATTCCATATATATGCATTAATATACTATATTGGTGTTTTTCTTTCTGGCTTACTTCACTCTGTATAATAGGCTCCAGTTTCATCCACCTCATTAGACCTGATTCAAATGCATTCTTTTTAATTGCTGAGTAATATTTCATTGTGTGTATGTACCACAACTTTCATATCCATTTGTCTGTTGATGGACTTTTAGATTGCTTCCATGTCCTAGCTATTGTAAACAGTGCTGCGATGAACACTGAAGTAGATGTTTCTCTTTCAATTCTGTTTTTCCTCAATGGGTATGCCCAGCCTTGCATCTTCTCGGTCCTTGTCTTTATTTATCTGTAACTCCATTTTGGTTTCAAGATTTGGGATCCTCTGTACTATCATTATTCTTAATTCTTTTTCAGGAAGACTCCCTGTCTCCTTCTCTTTTGTTTGGTTTGATGGGCATTTATCATGTTCCTTTACTTGGTGAATATTTTTCTGCCTTTTCATTTTGTTTAGATTGCTATGTTTTGGGTTACCTTTCTGTAGGCTGGAAGTTCGTGGTTCCTCTTTATTGTGGAGCCTGCTCCCTGTGTGGGGGGTTGTACTAGTCGCTTGTCAAGTTTTCCTGGTTAAAGGAGCCTGTGTGTGTGTTCTGATTGGTGGAGCCTCATCTCTTTTCTCTGAAGTGCAATGAAACATCCAGTAGTGAGTTTTGGGGTTTCTATGCATTCGGAATGGCTCTGGGCAGCCTATCTTTTAATGCTCATGGCTGTGTTCTTTCTTGCTTTCCTGGAGAGTTAGTATGGTGTGTCTTGCTCTCGAACCTGTTGGCTCTTTGGTGGAGGTTGGTTTCAGTGTTAGGTATGGAGGCTTCTGGTGAGCTCTTGTCTATTCACGTTCCCTGGAATCAAGAGTTCTCTGATGTTCTCAAGTTTTGAATTTAAGCCTCCTGCCTCTGGCTTTCAGTCGTATTCTTACAGTAGCCTCAAGAGTTCTCCATCCATACATCACAGATGATAAAGCATCTAGATTAGTGGTGAAACAGTTCTCCACAGCGAGGGACATTCCGAGAGGTTCACAGAGTTACATGGAGGAGAGAAGAGGGAGGAGGGAGGTAGAGGTGACCATGAGGAGAAGAGGGGAAAGTTAAAAGGGTAGCCAGTAATGAATTCCCTATGTGCTCTCCCCAGTCTGGAACACCCAGAGAGAGTCAGAGTTAAGTAGAGAAGAGAAGAGGCTGAGGGGGATGATACAGATAAGCTGGGGGAGAAAAGGGAGAGTCAAGAGGGGAAAAGCAATCAAGCCAGTAATCACACCTCTAAGTGAAAAAGGATATTGAAGATTAGAGTCTTCAAGGTACAAAATTAATAACAAATACCAAGAAGCAAAGATTAGAAGTCTAGAGTAGAGGTTAGACTCTCAAAAAAAAAATGTTAAAAATATAAAACAAAATCACAAAAATTATTTTTAAAATATATGAAATTTCCTTCAAAAATAGGGTCTTTTTTTTGCAAGATACTAGTAGGTTATAGAAATGAAAATTAAAGGAATAATAAAGAACTTAAATTCAAAAAAGTGGCAATAATAAAAATATATCTAGGAATTGCTCATAGCTGTTGTGGGCAGTGTGGGGTCAGTTCAGTTTCAGATAGTTCCTTGTTCCAGCTTGTAGTTGTTTTCAAGGTGTATAGGCCCCCTCAAATGCTTCAGTTCAATTCAGTCACTCAGTCGTGTCCGACTCTCTGCGACCCCATGAATCGCAGCACGCCAGGCCTCCCTGTCCATCACCATCTCCCGGAGTTCACTCAGATTCACGTCCATCGAGTCCGTGATGCCATCCAGCCATCTCATCCTCTGTCGTCCCCTTCTCCTCCTGCCCCCAATCCCTCCCAGCATCAGAGTATTTTCCAATGAGTCACCTGTTCGCATGAGGTGGCCAAAGTACTGGAGTTTCAGCTTTAGCATCATTCCTTCCAAATAAATCCCGGGGTTGATCTCCTTCACAGGATTTTAATCTGTTGCATCTGTTGCTTTCAGAGTGGCTCCCTCTTCTTTGTTTATTTCTTTGTTATTTTTCCTCTTTTTGCAAGTCTCTTCATTGTCTAGTTTCTGCTCTGACACAAGGAGGTGAAGGTGGTCACTTATTTAGGTTCACTTGTTCAGTTGTGTTGTACTGAGGGAGAGATATTGCAAACAGATATCGCTGGCGTGTATGGGGAGTAATCGCAGTGTATGGACCACACTGTCCATACACTCTTGTCCCAGCTCAAGGCGGCCTGTGCTTCCTGGGTCTACACCACTCAGGCTCCAGGCTGCAGGGACCCTGTCCAAAGCCGGCTCTGCGTTTCGTGCACTTCCCAGGTCTAAGCCCCTCAGGTTCTCGGATTCTCCGCAAGGGCGCAGACTTATCTGGGCGTGCGTTTTGTGCCCTTCCCAGGTCTGAGCAGCTCCTCTGGGGAGCTGATCTCAGGCTGCCTCCCTCCTCGCAGATGTCAGCCATCCAGGATCCCAGGAAGTTGTGGTTAGAACCTGGGAGCCTGCTCACAGTGTGGTGGAGGATGTCGGTTTCAGGGGTGAGCTTGCAGCAGCCCCTTGCCTTCTGGCTCTGGCTGTGCCACTGGTCGGGGGCAGGGACCTGTACACAGCCAGCTACCCTCCTTTTGTATTTGCTCAATCCTTTTGTTCTGTGAGCAGGCTAGGCTGCTTGTTAGACCTTTCACGGGGAATTTCTCTTTTTTTTGTCTATCTGGAGATCCTGCATTTTGGGTTACTGTCTCACCTTAGCTCCCTCAGATTGTCCTCAGGGCGTTCAGGCCCAGTCCTTTCCCTAAGCACCAGTTATGCAGCCTGCTCCTCTCTGTCCAGCCCCTGCTCCTTGGTGGCATATGCGAGCTTCTGAGCTACTTCTCCACTGGCATTTTCAGTTAGGCCTGTATGCTATGTTTGTTTGTTTGTTTGTTTCCCACTCTTATGTTGCTGTCTGAGATTCCAAACACTCCCCACAGACACGGCAGTAACAGGGTTTCCTACTGTTTGGAAACGTTTCCTCCTTCAGGACTCCCTCCATAGGACAGGTCTCTGTCCTTAATTCTTCTGTTTTTTATATTTTGTCCTACCTCCTTTCAAAGAAAATGGGCTGCCTTTCCGGGTGCTGGTGTCCTCCGCCAGTGTTCAGAAGTTGTTTTCTGGAAGTTGGTCAGCATTCAAAAGATCTTTTGATGAATTTCTGGGGGAGAAATTGATCTCCCCATCCTATTCCTCTGCCGTCTTCTGTTATTTCTTTAGGTAAAATTTCTGCCCCTTGCCACTTTTGTCCTCTAAAAACTCCAGTTATTCTAATATTCATATATTTCATGGTATCTCATGGGTCACACAGGTTTTCTTCACTCTTTTATTTTAGTTTTATTTTTCTCCTTTGAGTGATTGTCTCAAGCGTCATAGCTCCAGATCACGTTGTTTACATTCTGTTTTAATGTATTGCATTTAGAGTATTTACTCTATTGCATTTTTATCCCATTCACTGAATAACTCAGTTCTAGAATTTGTTTGATTCTTTTTTAATGATTTCTGTATCTTTGTTAAATTTCTCATTTTATGTATTATTTTCCTGATTTTTGTTTTGAATTGTTGTTTTGTGTTGTGTAATTTATTCAAACCAGTTATTTTGAAATGGCTCAGACAGTAAAGAATCTGCCTGCAATGGAGTAGACCTGGTTTCAATCCTGGGGTTGAGAATATCCCCTGGAGAAGGGAATGGATACCTATTCCAGCATTCTTGCTTGGAGAATTTCATGGACAGAGGAGGCTGGTGGGCTATAGTCCGTGGGATTGCAAAGAGTTGGACATGACCGGGAGACTGACACTTTGACTATTTTGAAGTACTTTAAGCTAAATCACAAAGTTTTGTATCTTTAAGCTAAATCACAAAGTTTTGTATCTTT
Source organism: Oreotragus oreotragus (assembly GCA_006410675.1). Classification (NCBI taxonomy): domain Eukaryota; kingdom Metazoa; phylum Chordata; class Mammalia; order Artiodactyla; family Bovidae; genus Oreotragus; species Oreotragus oreotragus. Next base: position 113,945 of record SJYX01003460.1, read on the forward strand.
GAGTTTGGTTGATAGAAGATTATTATCTTTCAGTGATAACATGTTGCCTTGATTCTTTATGATTTTTGGAGTTTTGCACTGTTTTCAAATTTGAAGCAGTGGTCAAGTCCTCAAATCTTTACTGTTCGTTTTCAGATGGGAGACGTTTTCTGAAAGTTTTTACTTTACATAAAGTACTTTATGTACTTTCAATTGTTACGCTTAAATCATATATAACTAGTTCTGCCTGTTTCTCAGCACTATGAAATGATACAACACACTAATAACAATATAAAATATGTGTTGTAAAGATACTATTTCAGGCATTTAGCTATACTGTTGGTGTCCCCGCAGTTCATTCACTTCCACTGCTATATTATAATTACTTTGTTAATAGGTCACAATGTATTGATATACATATGACTTGTTTGAAAAATTTTATCATTTAAAAAAGTTCTCCAATGAATATGTTTCCAAGATTTGAAAGATTTTCTTCAAGGGACAATCATTTTGAGTAAAATTTGTGGTTCATCTCCAACTTTATATGATGCCAGTTGGTTTCATAAAATATTGTCCATTTTAGACTTCCATCAGTGGTATGTTCAAAACTGCCTTGAGAAAAGGACATGTTTGGCACTAGATAAATATCTATTGAATTGATGAATTAATGGAGTAACAGATATGAGGAATTAGACTAGTGCATCATTTCTTATTTATGTAAGATTCATAATTATACATGGGAATGAACATGTATAAGAACATAAAAATAACCTTTCTTAATCCTTACGAAAAAGAAACTTTCAACATTTCTTCATTGCTCATTGTATATTTAATAGTATATATATATGTGTGTGTGTGTGTGTGTATGTGTGTGTATTATATATATGAGCACTAGTTATCATATCTGATTCAGGGGAAAACTGGTAATGCCTCTGATGATTATTCAAAGCATGGGTTAAGGTGACTACCACAATTACGGGCTTCATTTATCCAAAAAGCTTTTCTGTGGACCTTAAGAGCTTAACTAAATGTTACTAACTTGACAAACTGCACCTGCAAAAGGAATATTTCATTTCTAAATTACTATTCTGTACACCCCATAATATTTAATCTTTTAAAGTACTATGGTGTTTCAAAGTAGATAAAATTGAAACACATGTTTTCCAGGAGACAGGAACTGAAACCTATTAAGCCAGAAAACCTAGACCATTAATTTTCTTCTACCATTTGAGATTTGTGATAGACTTGTGACATCCTTTTCCTCAGAGATCATTTCCTGTCTCTGTCTGTGTTCAGTAAAATGTAATATCTTCTCCCTGATAGTAGGTATTTGTTACTTAGCAACAAGTTCTACTTGTATATGCTACAATTCATGGTTAATGCATCTACACATTCTCTTCAAAAATGAATAGTTATGATATTTTAGGTTTAAATAATGCCTAAATTGAACTGAATGTTTTAAACATTCAAATTGTCCTAGCAGATCTTCAGAAATGAAAAAAGTATGTTAAACCACGAAATAACATAAACATTAATAACTTGAATATGTTGAGTAGGGATAAATAAATATCAGTATCTCCAGTCTACTTTGGCTTTAAAACTTTAAGCTGAATAAAAGTCAAAATAATAAAAGCACATTGTTTTCTTTAGGAGATGAATGAGGAGCCAACTTCATTTTATTAGGTTGCTTCAACAGAAATTTGAGTTGAGCTGTACATTTAGAATGACTAAATCTTAATGAGGCTATTTGAAAGCTGATGTGATCTAAGACCATGCCATCTCAGTAATATGAGAATATTTGTTAAGAAAGTGGGATTTTAGGACACTGTGTTTTATGTGACATTGTATGCATTTTGACTTGGGAATAAAATAGCATGTCATAGATAAATTAGAACCATCTACAAATTGACTTATCAAAAAAGGTTGATTCAGAGCAAGTTAAGTTTCCATTACTCTTAAGAATTAACTAAAAACAGGACGATGTTTTGAGAGGAAAGCCAAATAGGAAATTCATGAGAGCGTTACAAATTAAATATAATGAATCCTGATTTTTCAAATAAAAAATAACAATAATGTAAAACCTGTTGCCATTAATTATTCCCCCAAAGTAAATGCCATTAGTTTTTTTATGGAAAACGGAGATGAATTACCATTTAAACTTTTTAACAGTACAATTTTTGTTTTTTGAAATATCAATAACTAAATATTAAGGGCTATATTTTGTTAGTCATGGAAGAAGATACTACAATTATTAATGCAACATACCCATTTAATATTTAAATTAGAAATTTAAAGTATTTATGACAATGATTCATAAGCTTTTGGATTATCATGAACTCTTCAAAATATATTTAAGGTTAAGACTCTAACCAAGGAAAGTGGACATACATAAAAGTGTGTTTAAATTGAGTTTCAGTATTTATATTACAGAAAGTCTGATAATATACAATATTAAATGGAAAAGTGTAATAATATCATTGACATGAAAAACGTATTAATCTTGCATGTCTGATATAATGGTAACTTGAGCATTCAATGTGCTTTTCTTCTGACAATAATATATATATATATTTTTATTTTTTTTAATAATATATTTTTAAGTGAAATAAGGCAAGAAAAGATTCTTTTGTTTCTACTATTCATATTGTTAAGCACCATTCACATTGCATTTCCTTTAAGGAGAAAGAAGTCAAATTTTTATACAGTATGATGATTTAAATTAAAATTCTGTGCACTTAAATGTATTTTTTTTTTTTTACCTCTGTTAAAAATGTCACCAGAGAATGAGATTGTTGGATGGCATCCCTGACTCAATGGACATGAGTTTGGACAAGCTCCAGGAGTTGGTAATGGACAGGGAGGCCTGGCATCCTGTAGTCCATGGGGTCACAAAGAGTCGGACACGACTGAGTGACTGAACTAAACTGACTGAAAAATGTCAGGGGGTGGATATGAGGAATACAGTTTGAAGGGTTTATCATTCAGAGTACTGATGATTTGAAGAATATAAATTTCCATTTGAAAATTAGAAAGAAAAAGAGTTCCATTTCTTATCCTATAATCTTGCTCTTGCCATAATTTTAGCCAGGATTCCCTGTCCGTCACAAATGCTCAGAGCTTGCTCAAACTCATTTCCGTGAAGTTGGTGATACCAGCCACCCATCTCATCCTATATCGTACCCTTCTCCTCCTGCTTTCAATCTTTCCCAGCATCCAGATCTTTTCAAATGAGTCAGTTTTTCACATCAGGTTTCCAAAGTATTGGAACTTCAGCTTCAGCATCCGTCCTTCCAATGAATATTCAGGACTGATTTCCTTTAGGATTGAATGGATTGATCTTGCAATTCAAGAGACTCTCAAGCATCTTCTCTACACAGTTCAAAACCATCAATTCTTCAGCACTCAGGTTTCTTTATGGTCCAATTCTAACATCCATACATGACTGCTGGAAAATCCATAGCTTTGACTAGACAGAATTTTGTCAGTAAAGTAACGTCTCTGCTTTTGAATATGTTGTTTAGGTTTGTCATAGCTTTGCTTTAGGGAGCAAGCGTCTTTTAATCTCATGGCTGCAGTCACCATCTGCAGTGATTTTGGAGCAACTAAAAATAAAGTCTGTCACTGTTTCCATTGTTTCCCCCATCTATTTGCCATGATGATGGGCCCAGATCCCTTTATCTTAGTTTTATGAATGTTGAGTTTTAATCTAGCTTTTTTACTCTTCTCTCTCACATTCATCAAGAGGCTCTTCAGTTCCTCTTCGCTTTCTGCCTTAAGGGTGGTGTCATCTGCATATCTGAGGTTATTGATATTTCTCCCGTCAGTCTTATTTCCAGCTTGTGCTTCATCCAACCCAGCCTTTCTCATGCTGTACTCTGCATATAAGTGAAATAAGCAGGGTGACAATAAACAGCCTTGATGTACACTTTACCCAATTTGGACCTGTCCTTTGTTCCATGCCTGTCTCTAACTGTTGCTTACAGGTAACCTGCATACAGGTTTCTCAAGAGGCAGGTAGGATTGCCAGTATTCTCATCTCTTGAAGAATTTTCCACAGTTTATTCTGATCCACACAGTCAAAGGCTTTGGCGTAGTCAGTAAAGCAGAAGTAGATGTTTTTCTGGAACTCTCTTGCTTTTTCAGTGACCTATCAGATAGATGTTGGCAATTTGATCTCTAATTCCTTTGCCTTTTTTAGTTGCCAGGTTGATAAATCCAGCTTGAATATCTGAAATTTCTTGGTTCATGTACTGTTGAAGCCTGACTTAGAGAATTTTGATCGTTACTTTTCTAGTGGGTAAGATTAGTGTAATTGTGCAGTAGTTTCAACATTCCTTGGCATTGCCTTTCTTTGGAATTGGAATGAAAACTGACCTTTTCTAGGCCTGTGGCCACTTCTGAGTTTTGCAAATTTGCAGACATATTGAGTGTAGCATTTTCACAGCATCATCTTTTATGATTTCAATAGCTCAACCGGAATTTCATCACCTCCACTAGCTTTGTTCGTAGTGTTGCTTCCTAAGGCCCACTTGATTTCACACTCCATGATATCTGGTTGTAGTTGAATGATCACATCGTCGTGATTATCTAGGTCATGAAGATCTTTTTTGTATAGTTCTGTGTTTTCTTGCCACTTCTTAATATCTTCTGCTTTTGTTAAGTACATACTGTTTCTGTCCTTATTGTTCCAATCTTTGCATGAAATGTTCCCTTGGTATCTCTAATTTTGTTGAAGAGATCTCTATAGTCTTTCCCATTCTATTGTTTTCCTCTATTTCTTTGCATTGTTCACTGAGGAAGACTTTTCTCTCCTTGCTGTTCTTTGGAACTCTGCATTCAGATAGGTATATCTTTCCTTTTCTCTTTTGCCTTTCGTAGCTTCTTTCCTTTCTCCTTTTCTCCTTAGCTTCCCTTTTCTAAGCTATTTGTAAGGCTGCCTCAGACAACCATTTTGCCCTTTTGCATTTCTTTTTCTTGAAATGTTCTTGATCACTGCCTCCTGTACAGTGTC
>SJYX01003460.1:122104-133121 GCA_006410675.1 Oreotragus oreotragus
GGGGTGTTAGTTCTGGAAGGTCTTGTAAGTCTTCATAGAACCGTTCAGCTTCTTCAGCCAAAGAATGACAAAGAATGTTGAGACTATAGCACAATTGCACTCATCTCACACGAATGCCATGATCTTTGTGCATTAGTACATTAATGCACAAAATTCTCCAAGCCCAGCTTCAAAAGTACATGAAGCGTGAATTTGCAGATGTTCAAGCTGGATCTAGAGAAGGCAGAGGAATCAGAAATCAAATTGCCAACATCCATTGGGTCATCAGAAAAGCAAAAGAATAACAGAAAATAAATCAACTTCTGTTTTATTGATTATGCCAAAGCCTTTGACTGTGTAGATCACAGCAAACTGTGGAAAATTCTTCAAGAGTTGGGAATACCAGACCACCTGACCTGACTCCTGAGAAATCTGTATGATGGTCAAGAACCAACAGTTAGAACTGGACATGGAAGAACTGACTGGTTCCATATCATGAATGGAGTACATCAAGGCTGTATGTTGTCACCCTGCTTATTTCACTTATATGCAGAGTACATCATGCCAAATGCCAGGCTGGATGAAGCACAAGCTGGAATCAAGATTGCTGGAAGAAATATCAGTAGCCTCGGATACGCAGATGACACCAACCTTACGGCAGAAAGTGAAGAACTAAAGGGCCTCTAGATAAAATTGAAAGAGCTGAGTGAAAAAGTTCACTTAAAACTCAACATTCAAAAAACAAAGATCATGGCATTTGGTCCCATCACTTCATGGCAAATAGATGGGGAAACATATGGAAACAGTGAGAGACTTAATTTTTGAGGGTTCCAAAATTATTGCAGATGGTAACTGCATCCATGAAATTAAAAGACACTTGCTTCTTGGAAGAAGAGCTATGACCAACCTAGAAAGCATATTAAAAAGCAGAGACATTACTTTGCTGACAAAGGTCTGTCTAGTCAATGCTATGGTTTTCCCGGTAGTCATGTATGAATATGAGAATTGTACTATAAAGAAACCTGAGTGCTGAAGAATTGATGCTTTTAAACTGCAGTGTTGGAGAAGACTCTTGAGAGTCCCTCGTAATGCAAGGAGCTCAAACCAGTCAATCCTAAATGAATTCAGTCCTGAATATTCATTGGAAGGACTGATGCCGAGGCTAAAACTCCCAAAACTTTGGCCACTTGATGCAAAGAACTTACTCCTTGGAAAAGACCCTGATGCTCAGAAAGATTGAAGGCAGGAGGAAAAGGGGATGACAGAGGATGTGATGGTTGGGTGGCATCACCAACTCGATGGACATGATTTTGAGCAAGCTGCAGGAAATGGTGTTAGACAGGGAAGCCTGGCATGGTGCTGTCTATGGGGTTGCAAAGAATAGGGCTTGACTGAGTGACTAAACTGAACTTAACTTTTCTGTATGAGTTTTTCATATGTTTTGATTAATAACCCTTTATCATGCATATCATTTGCGATATCTTCTACTGAAGAGGTCGCTTTTTGTTTTGTTCAGTTTCTTTCACAGTGCAAAGCTTTTTAGTTAGATATAGTCCAGTTTGTTTACTTTTGCTTTTGTTGTACTTGCCTGAGGAGACAGAGTGAAAAAATTATTGCTAAGACTAATGTCAAGGACCATCTTCTAGGAATTTATTGAATCAAGTATTTCCTTTATGTCTTTAATCCACTTTGAGTTTATTTTCCATACAGTGTAAGAATTGCATTCTTTTGCATGTATGTGTCCAGTTTACCCAAGACCATTTATTAAAGAGACTCTCTTTCCTCATTGTATATTCTTTCCCTTTGTCATAGACTGATTGACCATCAAAGCAGGATTTCATTCTTGGCTCTATTTCTGTTCCACTGATCTCTGTATCTGTTTTTGTACTGCTACCATGCTGTCTTGATTGCTATAGTTCTGCATTAGTTTTTTGAAATCTATAAGTGTGATACCTTTAATGGTGCTCTTTTTCAAGACTGTTTTGGCTTTCAAGGGCTTTTGTGTTTCTATACAAATTTTAGGATTCTGTTAAAAATGTCATGGGTATTTTGACAGGAGTTGACTGAATCTGTAGATTTCTTTGGATAGTATGGACATTTTAAACAAAATTAAGTATTCAAATGCATGAATAGAGTATATCCTTGAGCAGAATACATTTATTTGTGGAGACTTCATTTCTTTTTCATGACTATCTTATGGTGAGATGTTTCTCCTTAAATTGTTTGGTTCGATTTTTTTTTCTTGTTTCTTGAAGTAGGTCTTTATCACTATGACCTGCCCTCTTAGAAAACTGATTTTGCTGTATCCTCCAGATTTTGGAAAGTTGTGCTTCCATTTTCATTGCTTTCTAAGTATTCTTCATTGACCTATTAATTGTTTAGTAGCAGGTTGTTTAATCTCCATGTATTTGTTTATTTTCCAGTTTTCTCCCTGTAATTGATTCTAGTTTCATAAAATTCTGTTTATTTCTCTTGAGTTTAGTGAGCATTTTTATTACTATTTCTTTGATCCGTTTGTTCAGTAAATCATTTCTCTTCATATCATTAAGTTTTTCTCCTGGCATTTTAGTTGCTTTTTTGTTTCAAATGTATTCCTTTGTCTCCTCATTTTGCCTTTCTTTGTGTAGGCAAAACAATTACTTTTCCCAATCTGGAAAACGTGGTCTTGTATAAGAACATCCTCTGTGTAGACTCTATGTGCCAGGTGGTTTTGTCAGGCTGGCAAAAGCTGGAACAGGTGCTGACAGAGGCCCACGAGATGCACTGCTTCAGGTCTACCTTGGCAAAATGGCTAGAACTGGGATAGGCATGGACCAAGGGGTCCTGGGAGACTCCATGCCATTGCTGTCCTTATGGGATGGCTGAAGCTGCAGCAGGTGCATGCTGGTGAGTCCCAGGAAGTGTCACACCCATCAAGGAAATGCCTTGAAGGGACAGCTGGAGCCAGTGTGGTCAGTGATCCCCTGGGTGTACCATGCCAGAGTGCAAGGTTGTTGTTGAATTACGACGCCGAGATTCTTGGCCCCAGGAGGAGAAGAATTCAATCTGGGGCCAGAGACAAAGCTTGATCGCTCAGAGCTTTTGTGTAATAAAGTTTTATTAAAGTATAAAGGAGATAGAGAAAGCTTCTGACATAGGCATCAGAAGGGGGCAGAAAGAGTACCCCCCTTCTAGTCTTTAGCTGGATGTTATATAGTCACCAGCAGTCTGTTAATGAAAGAAAGGAATGTCTCAAAACTTAGAATGGCACCAGGCGCCTCACCCATAACATGTATTTTGGGATAACCTTGGCTCCAAATGGTTTATCTTGGGCCATAAAATGATTAACTTGAATCTTGAAGAAGGGCAGATCACCATACAAATAGTTTCATTTACATAGATTAGAGGTTTATCAAGTAGGTTCTGAGCCCAAAAGGCGGAACAGACTTGAAGACAGAGTTTGGGGTAAATGCATAGTACATTAGCATAGCTTCAGATAAACATTCCATAAGAAAAAGGCATTGGTTAACTTCAGGTGAAACCAGGTATCATTATGGCAACACAGAATTTTAAGAGAAACCTCCTTTTAAATTTGTATAGAGAAGGAAAAAATATCGCTAGTTTGTTTCCTCCTGCTGCTTACTGGTGGGCTGCCGTCCATGGGGTCACACAGAGTCGGACACGACTGAAGTGACTTAGCAGCAGCAGCAGCAGCAGCTGCTTAAGAGAGATAAAATGTCTGACACTTGTAGGCTATTTCCTCCGTTTGGAGACCCCTGGCCTTCCTGCCTGTTACCCTCTCAAGAGCTTTCTTGGCACGATGCCTGGAGCTGGAGTGGGTGCTTGGGGGCCTCTCTGTGGGGGTTGTGGCTATAGCTCCTGTGAGCCATGGAGTGGACCAGACTGAGACAGCCTTGGATAACCATCTAAAGTTCCTGTATTGTGTTACCATCCAGGCTGTCATGGAGAGAAGGGTAGGCAAAAAATGGCACTTTTAGGTTCTTCTGAACCTTGAGGAAATTTCTAGCAGTTCCCCATCTGTTTGGCAGATGCTCTAATATTAGCGAATGGATTTCCTTTATGTGCAGCTTAAGAGGCCTAAAAACAAACAAACAAAAACAAAAAGCACTGTGTTTTGGTTTTTTTTTTCTGTGAAAGTAAGTCTGTTCTGGAGCCTCTCAGTGATGTCCCTTTCTACTGCAGATTGATAGGATGGGGGTGGGAATCCTGTCAATACCATATCTTAATCTGTCTTAGCTGTCTTTCTGTGATCCCTCTTTTGGTTACTGTGCAGAAGTTGTCAGTAAGCCCTCATTTCTTTCTCAGAAATTGCACATGAATCTCTACCTATATATAATGTCTCCAGAGGAGGAGGTAAGTTAAGGATTGGTCTACCATCTTGGATCCCTCCCACATTTATTATAGCATTTTAATTAAACAGTCTAAATAATGTTTGATTTATTATAATGCATTTACTAACTTCTATAATTATAATTTAACCATTACATATTCTAACAAGTCTGATACATACAGAAGCTTTTTTTCTGAGTAACAAATTCATTTTACCAAAAACCTGTTGTGTGAGTATATCCTATGTGTTTAGCATATTTAAAATATATGAAATATCTAAATAACTTATTTTCTAAAGAGGTAGTAACATAGTTGGAGAGAGAATGGCAACCTACTCTGATATTCTTGCCTGGGAAATGCCATGGACAGAGAAGCCTGGGGCTACAAAAGTGTTGATCTTGACTTAGTCACTAAACAACAACAACATAAAAAACACTACTGTAGAGTCCTGGATATTTTACAAAGCTGCTAAGTTAATATCCTATGGTTTGGAGTAGCTAGATTTTGGAAAGGAATCCCAGCTATCCTTCATAATATCAAAAATATTTTACTCTCTGACACTTTAAATATTGGTACTCTATAAATATTGGTACACATAAATTTATTATACCGTCTTTTTAAAGTAAATTGAGCCCAGTGTTTCTTTTATGTCAAAGAAGTCTCTTTGGAAATTTACATATACTTTTGTCTTCTTTGAAATACCTTCCACTATCAAAATTTTATCTTATCAAGTGGCACCATATTGCCTTTTGAATGAAAAAGTTGTTGCTCAGTTGAAAGTTCTCCTCTATTTATATGTAGAATAGCTGTTAATGGGTATAAGGGTGTGCACATCATGTTCTCTTTTATCTGAGGATTTTAATGAATCCATCCAATCTTTGACTGATTCTTATGATATTAGATAGCCACATGTATCCACACAACCTATGTGCTAGAGATACAATGATAAATAAAGTACAAACTGCCCTTTCTTTATACAACAAATACATTCTCTAGTCGTAGAACAGAGTGAAGCTAATTGGCTATGTTGGAGACTGGGAGGGATATGGAGATCCAATATTGAATCTTGGATTCAGATGTGATTCCTACTCAGCTAAGCAACCAAAAATACCAACCTAAATAATAGGCCTGCATTTTAATCTTATTTTTGCAATTACTGTTTTTATTCTCATTGGTTTCCTATTAAGATTCAAGGACTTGAGAGTTTGATTTCTATTTATTTATATTTAAAAGAATCATCAAAGTTATTACCCATTGATCATATTTCCTTAAATTCTGTGTTTATTTCACAGTAATAAACAGTAAATCCAGTTCATTCAACTGGATTTGCTGTTATAAATTTCTCCAATATTTAGAACTTAGATTACACAGCAGGTCACATATCTCATTGGTTAATATTTGAGCCTGTTATATCAGCCTTTCTGAATTTGCTTTGCTTCCATCCCTCAAACATCAGATTTAAATTTACAGGTACAAAGATGCTTCAGATGCTGCATAAATGCAACATCTTCCACTATCTGTTCCCCTTCATACAAACACTGCTTCTAATTACTTAGTGGTAAATATTTGATTTAAGAAGTTTGCTTTTCTACCAGATTATTTATAATTTCTTGGCCTATTATTTTACCTTGAAATTTATTTGTTATACAGAGTTATTTCTGTGATTCATTCAGTTATATGTAATTTTTTTTCCAAACCAGAATTACATATATTTAAAAGTTTTTTTCTGATATTATTTCAATGTCATAATTAAAGGTACTGAGCTTGTATAATGTAGTAATTTACAGAGGGACAAAAAAAGGAATGACACCCTGGCAGCTGTGCTAATCCAGACCATCACTACACAGCAAGCCATAGTTTCCAGTTCAACAACCAGAAGCTTGTTATGATCATCAGAAATTGAAACCGAAATAATTAATTTTGCTTGACATTGACAGAGTGAAATTAAAATATAAATGAATTAGATATGTTATACATAATCAGTTTTCAAAATTCCACTTAACTTAGGTGTCAGACTTGTAGAGCAAATTTCATAGCAAATATTATTTTCTGACTTTCCATGACAAACAGATGGTCTCCACTCAGAGACAGAGAAAGGAAAAGAAAAAGAGGGGGGAAACCACTTCATAAATTTTTAAAGCAGCGTAGAGCCAATTTGAAATATATTTTAGCCCGAAATTTAAATAAATGATCGGCCAACATCAATTAAACATGTCTGGCTCTCAAACTATGATGGCCCAAATGTGCCACAGAGCCTTCCTAAACCTCACTTGTCATGTGAGGTTTAGGATCTCAAGCATATTTTAAGTGAATATAGCCAAAACTTTTGTAAATTATACAAGATACTATAGTTATCTATTAATCTTCAAAAATATTCACAGGTAGAGTCAGCAGATTTAAAATGCTCAGATAATATTGTGAGAATTTACATTTATAGGAAATATAATAAATGAAATATGGTATAATACTTCTATATTGAGATTTCTCCAAATAGAGATTATTAGTTATATCAATATGATGAAAGCAGGTGAGATAACAGTCATATTTTCCCTGTAGACTATTTTAAAACTCCGTGAGCAGTAAGAAAAGTTATGACCAATCTAGACAGCATATTAAAAAGCAGAGACATTACTTTGCCAACAACGTCTGTCTAGTCAGAGCTATCATTTTTCCAGTAGTCATGTATGGATGTGAGACTTGGACTCTAAAGAAAGCTGAGTGCCGAAGAATGGATGCTTTTGAACTGTGGTGTTGGAGAAGACGCTTCAGAGTCCCTTGGACTGCAAGGAGATCCAACCAGTCCATCCTAAAGGAAATCAGTCCTGAATATTCGGAAGGAAGGATGCTGAAGCTACAAGTCCAATACTTTGGCCACCTGATGCAAAGAACTGACTCATTGGAAAAGACCATGATGCTGGGGAAGATTGAAGGCTGAGGAGAAGGACAACAGAGGATGAGATGGTTGGATGGCATCACTGACTCAATGGACATGAGTTTGAGTAAACTCTGGGACTTGGTGATGGAGAAGGAGGCCTGGTGTGCCACAGTGCATGGGGTTGCAAGAGTTGGACATGACTGAGTGACTGAAGTGAACTGAACTGAGCAGTAACACTAGGTATGTGTGCAAATACTTACTTTATTTTTTTTTTCTTTTTTTTTCCCCTTCCATATATTTTTTTTTTGTTATTTATTTATTTTTTTGCACGAACTCCCAAAGAAGGAGGCCTGGTGTGCCACAGTGCATGGGGTTGCAAGAGTTGGACATGACTGAGTGACTGAAGTGAACTGAACTGAGCAGTAACACTAGGTATGTGTGCAAATACTTACTTTATTTTTTTTTTATTTTTTTCCCCTTCCATATATATATATATTTTGTATTTATTTATTTTTTTGCACGAACTCCCAAACATGAACCCCCCTCCCACCTCCCACCCATTTGGACTGTTTTTTTAATAGTTGCATGTTGATGGGACACAGGTCCTCAGTTTAATTCTTAAAGCTTTAAAAAAACGAATGGCCACCATTGTAAAATCTTGATTTATAAATGCTTGATTCGACCTTTTGGGTTTTTAAAGGAATTATATTTATAGTTTATTTTAATTAATCAATAGAATTCAAAATCACTTTATTGATTAATTCAGTTCAGTCACTCAGTCATGTCTGACTCTTGGCGACCCCATGAATCACAGCATGCCAGGCCTCCCTGTCCATCACTAATTCGCAGAGTTCACTCAGACTCATGTCCATCAAGTCAGTGATGCCATCAGCCATCTCATTCTCGGTCATCCCCTTCTCCTCCTGCCCCCAATCCCTCCCAGCATCAGAGTCTTTTCCAATGAGTCAACTCTTCGCATGAGGTGGCCAAAGTACTGGAGTTTCAGCTTTAGCATCATTCCTTCCAAAGAAATCCCGGGGCTGATCTCCTTCAGAATGGACTGGTTGGATCTCCTTGCAGTCCAAGTCTTTTCCAACACCACAGTTCAAAAGCATCAATTCTTCGACTCTCAGCCTTCTTCACAGTCCAACTCTCACATCCATACATGACCACTGGAAAAACCATAGCCTTGACTAGACGGACCTTAGTCGGCAAAGTAATGTCTCTGCTTTTGAATATACTATCTAGGTTGGTCATAACTTTTCTTCCAAGGAGTAAGCGTCTTTTAATTTCATGGCTGCAGTCACCATCTGCAGTGATTTTGGAGCCCCAAAAAATAAAGTCTGACACTGTTTCCACTGTTTCCCCATCTATTTCCCATGAAGTTATGGGACCAGATGCTATGATCTTCGTTTTCTGAATGTTGAGCTTTAAGCCAACTTTTTCACTCTCCTCTTTCACTTTCATCAAGAGGCTTTTTAGTTCCTCTTCACTTTCTTCCATAAGGGTGGTGTCATCAGCATATCTGAGGTGATTGATATTTCTCCCAGCAATCTTGATTCCAGCTTGTGTTTCTTCCAGTCCAGCGTTTCTCATGATGTACTCTGCATAGAAGTTAAATAAGCAGGGAGGGTGACAATATAGATTTCTATATATTATTTTCTATTCAGTTTGTCAGCTTAGATTTTAAAAAGAAATATACCCTCCTCCAAATGACTTTGGAAGTATTATTTTTTTAAAATAATTGAAATTTGTTTGCCTGATTTAAAGTAATACATAAAAGAAATAATTTCCAGTTTATTTGAAATGAATCGCTAGTCCAGGTTTGATGGACAGGATGCCCGGGGCTGGTGCACTGGGATGACCCAAAGGGATGGTATGGGGAGGGAGATGGGTGGAGGTTCAGGATGAGGAACACATGTACACCCATGGTGGATTCATGTTGATGTATGGCAAAGCCAATACAATATTGTAAAGTAAAAAAATAAATAAAAATAAAAACAAAACAAAAAAAGAAGTAATTATCAATTAAGTATAGTGGACATAATAATTCCATTTGTTTTTAATTCCTTCCTTGAATTCCATAAGAATAGCACTAAAGAAAATAAAACTGAAGAGATGTCAATGTAAACTGTGGTGCTGAAAATTAAATAGAAATTCTAAATGATTTATGTTTCAGCTTTCTCCATTTGGTTAAATACCCTCAAAGGAGGAACCAACCAAAATCAAAGTAATTTATAATACAGTTTCTCAGAAAGATTCAGGAATTAGAGACATCAGTTATCTCTGAAGGCTGAGGTTTTGGGAATTGAAAATAAAGGATTTGAGTGAAATCTAAGAAACACCTAGTTAGACTCCCTGATACCATTTCTCTACCTACATAGTCAGCAAGTGACTCTCTCATACTTAGGCAGAAGATGGAGGTTTTCCTTCTTGAAAAGGTTGATACAGATGGTCTCTAAAATCAGCTCTGGGCAGATAGGACCCTCACTCATTGAAGGATGAAGTAGATATTTGATATCACAGAATGAGATTAAAAGCTACTAGTTCAGCAGGCAGGTGATCATACTGCAAGTTCTTTCTGGACCTCTGGCAAAGGGAGTGATCAGTGAAGGCCACCACTCCTTTGGGATCTGCAAGGCTGGGTGTTTTCGGTACCTGCTGTCCACAGCCCTCCATTGTTATAGGAATACTTTGCCAGTGCACTAATCTCTTTGGAGGTAAAAATGTTAGTGTGTTACTAATGTTAATTTTCTTTTGCGGAAAATAGAATACCATGTCTGAATTAATTATTAATATTTAAAATATTTCATTCCTTAACTCCCTCATTTGCTTTGCTCATAGCCGACTCAGTTCCTTTGTTTGTCAGAATTCTGCGACGTGTGTGTCACCCACTCTGAGACTGTTCAGCCCCTGATGTATGTGTATTGATTTGTTTCTGGTGGTAGCTTGTCCTGAAATGTGTGTAGCAAGCAGGTATTTTATGGTAAAATTGTTGTGTAGTGCATGCTGTGTGTGGAATTCAGAGGAAAACCCAGATTCAGTGATTAACAATGCCAAAAAATGCAAGTAACTAGCCATTGTTCAAATAACAGTGGTGCCGTTTCTCTTCTGTGGCCTTTTATGAGACCTGTGGATTGACAGGACTGAGCGACTTCACTTTCACTTTCACTTTCAGACTTTTGTTGCCCTTAAATTCCATTTTGTTGGGAACCCATTTTCCACCTGGTCTTTCTTGACAGGTTTTTTTTCTATTTTTAAACAGTTTCTAAATAAAATTCTGTATTTCAAAAAAATAAAAATAAAAGCTACTAGATTAGTCCTATTCTTTCCTTTCACCTTCCATCAATATATTGGATAATTTTCACTGGAGTAATTTCCTAGTTCAGAAAGAAATTCCTGTGGATATTTGGAAGCCCCCAAAAGACACAGCCTGATTTCCATCTGAACATCGTTACAAAGATGTAACAGTTAGTTCACCAGGTCCACCAGTTTATACAGAATGTCACATCAGTTTTAAGTTGATTCATTATTGAATATATGAAAATAACCAATAATCATCTGTCCTTTGAACAGAGGTTCTAAGATAAAGAGAAAGAATAAAATATCTAAAGAGAAGAATAATTGCATACAAAATTGAAACTTGCAAAGTGGAAGAAAATAGAAAAATAAAATCTCAAAAATTAATATATAGTTGTTAAGTCACTCAGAGATGTCCAACTTTTGGAGACCCCATGGACTGAAGCATGCCAGGCTTCTCTGTCCTCCACTATCCCTTGGAGTTTGCTCAAACTCATGTACATTGAGTTGATGATTGATCCAACCATCTCATCC
>SJYX01003460.1:134634-210276 GCA_006410675.1 Oreotragus oreotragus
ATGCTTTTGAACTGTGGTGTTGGAGAAGACTCTTGAGAGTCCCTTGGACTGCAAGGAGATCCAACCAGTCCATTCTGAAGGAGATCAACCCTGGGATTTCTTTGGAAGGAATGATGCTAAAGCTGAAACTCCAGTACTTTGGCCACCTCATGTGAAGAGTTGACTCATTGGAAAAGACTCTGATGCTGGGAGGGATTGGGGGCAGGAGGAGAAGGGGACGACCGAGGATGAGATGGCTGGATGGCATCACGGACTCGATGGACGTGAGTCTGAGTGAACTCCGGGAGATGGTGATGGATAGGGAGGCCTGGCGTGCTGTGATTCATGGGGTCGCAAAGAGTCGGACACGACTGAGCGACTGAACTGAACTGAACTAAGGAACAGGGAGGCTTAGGACATGAAAGTGATACAATATAATGTAGGAGTTAAAAGTATAGCTTTGCAGTGACACAGACCTTGGTTCAAATCCCAGCTTGGCCAGTTATTAGCTGTGTAACTTTGAGAAATCAGTTATCCTCAATCTAAGCATCAGATTATCCTTATCAGACTGGTGCTAATGGTCCTAGGCACTCACTTTGGGCAGTATTCTTCTTTTATTCTTCAGAGTAGATCATCTCTGATCCAGAACTTTCAAGCATCCTTGACAAGAAAGTGTAGATATCTGGCAAAGATTTTTCATTTTCTGCTTCCTAGGCTTAATTAGGCTTTATAGGTGCTTCCCAAGTGGTACAGTGGTAAAGAATCCACCTGCCAACATAGGAGACACAAGAGTCTTGGGTTTGAGTCTGAGGTTGTGAAGATCCCCTGAAGCTGGAAATGGCAACCCACTCCAGTATTCTTGCCTGGAAAATTCCATGGACAGAGGAACCCGGTAGGCTACAATCCATGGGGTTGCAAAGAGTAGGACATGTCTGAGCACCACACATGCTTTGTAGAAGGTGACCATAAGGGAAATAGAGTTGTGTTTGAACTTCTTACTACTTTGGTTATCAATAGACTGAAAGCACTCATAGTGCCACTAGCATGGAGTCATGAATCTTAAATTATTTATTCCTACATTCCTTGCTATTCTTGGCAGTTGTTTATGGACTTCTCACTGCATTCCTGGGAATACAAGATCCCACAGAAATTTATGGCACACGAAAAGAAAAAAGCCTCTTTCTTCTGAAGAACTTTAGAGAAGCTTGTACTAAAACCTTTAGTCATAAAGGTATTATAAGTCTCAAAGAGCATTTATAAAATACAGCACCGTCAGAATATGTTTTGGCTAAAAATGTCAACTGGATTCACTTTAGGTTCTGAAACAATTTCTGAATCTTTAGTTCAGATTTATTTTGCTCTGCAAGGACATAGCAAACTCTCACTCTTCCTCTGCTCTTGACCTACTCGGGTCTTTCCAGCATGCTGTGGCGAAGGTTTGCATCCCAAAATAAGTTCTACCACGCGTCTCCCTCACAAGGCTCAGACTGAGCTTGTTTCACTTGCTTTCTCAAGTTAACCAGAAGAGTAACTGGCTGGCTGAGCTGTGATTTTAAACAATGTGGTTTGTGTTACTGCAAAGCTGTATTTTCGGAGCCCCTAAATGATCCCAGAGTGCCCAGTGCTCAAATGTGGATGTCTCAGCCCCAGTGGAGAACATTTGAGGCCTTCGATGACCCAGCATTTTTTACCACTTGTGTCAGTTAGGGATGCCTCTGGCGCTGAACAAGAGAAAGCCTGGCCAGCTGTGATATTTCTCACAAACAGGGCGTCCAGAGGGAGGTGTGCAGGCAGGACAACTACTGAGCACAGCCCCAAGGGACCCGAGCTTTCTGGGTGTTCCTACTATACCTCAGCAGATGGCTCTCCTCTCCCTGTCTGAGAACTTCAAACCCAAGTTCCAGGTAGGAACAAAGCAAAAAAAAAAAAAGAAAGAAACTTTCTTCTTGAAAGGCTTTCCATTTTTATCCTGTAGGAGAAGCCCTTTTCAGCAACAGCCCTATTAACTGTCACAGGACCTCACCTGTTTGGGAAGCTCTGATGTTTCACTTCCCGACTCCAACAGGGAGGGCAGGGGAAGAGGCAGTGAACGTGGGTGTTGAGTAAATGGGTTTATAGTGTCCGCGGTGTGCTTCAGTGGCACTTCCACCACCTTAAACCTCTGACACCATCCTGAAGTCACTCTCAGTGACTGCTTTCACGTGGCTGCATAAATTTTGTCTTTGCTTACATCTGCCTAAGATGTACATCCTCAACTAATGCAACCAGTGACTCCTGCTTATCCACAGATTCTCAGCTAAAATACCACCTCCTGCCTGGTACCCTCTCCTAGGCCTCAGAAGGAAAGTGCTCCATCCTCTGCTCCTTTGTCCAGACTTCTACCAGAGTATCTTTTATTTGCACAGCTGTCTTCCTCATGAGACTTGGAGCTCCTTAAGGAAAGAAATCCTGTCCAATTTATCTTGATACCTCCAGTTCCCAGAGCCTAATCCTGGTTGTTTCTATAGGGCCAAGCCATGTTCTAAATGTGTTATATAATTAACTCATTTCATCCTCATAACAACCCTCTAAGATATGTACTCTTGTTATCCCCATTGAAAGATGAAGAAACCAAGACACAGAGAAGTTAAGTGATTTTCCTAAGATCATACAGCTGGTAAATGACAGAACCAGAATTTGAACCAGTTCAGAGCCTGATATTGATCAGTTTTGTGCATAGGTGGTTGTGAATAAATTCTGGAGAAAGTATCTATAGCTTGTATCAGATACTCAGAATGACCATTATACATCCTCTTATTTTAGGTGAAAAAAAAAAACAGTTGACATTGACAGCATTGAGTGATAAGGCCAAAGTCAATTATCAAAAGCTTAATTTGTTCTTTCTAGCTAACTGTATGAATGCCTACTTCTGAAGAATAAGTTTAAAGGATAAGTGAATTTTTTTAATATGGGGAAAGCAAGGTGAAGTTCTCATGGTTGATTATTGATTCATTTAAGAAATATTTATGGTGCATCTACTCTGTAATAGAAGTTGAAGTGGCAGGAAGGACACAAAAACGATTGATAGATAAGACCCCAGGCACATGGAAGGAAACAATACAGTGAAGTAAATGTCCTAATCAAGGTGTGGACAGGATGCTGCAAAGCACTGAGGGAAGACCTCACAGAGGTGCACTCTTGGACTTAGGTCTTGACAAGTAGTAGGACATTTTGGGGGAGAGGGAGGGCATTCCAGGTGCATATGCAAAGGTACCAAGGCATCCACAGACACGTAGGGGGCAGTTCAGAAATGTCTCATGGGTGTAGCTTGTGGTGTGCACGGACGTGAGATGGCAACTGAGCTGGATTAACTTTAATCACATACATTGCATGGTTTCCTGATATCCTTACAAGTGAAAGCTAGTGTTGGCTTCTGGGTCTCACATTGCAATCCATGGTGAGTGAAATGAGGATTCCTTGCTCCAGCTGGATTTATGCAAGCCAGTAAATCTCTTTGCAAGAAGGTAGATGAGGACCAAATGTCCTACTTTCTGTATTTGCTGATTAACATTCCAGTGATGTTCAGTGAGAAATAATTGATGTTGCTTGAAGTTAAGAGCAAGAATACCCTTTAACATGTAGTTTAAATGCTAAATTTATTTCTATGATTAATGTTTCATTAAAGTCTTATGTGATTTTTTCAAATTTATGCAAGTTCAAACTTGAAACATATTTTTGCTGATTAAAACATGCTAGCTAAATCTTAGAAAAAATAAGTTATAATCAGAATTTTTAAATGAGGGAAAATGGAAAGAAATAGATATTAAATGTAATGCAGACTAAAAAAATTAAAAAGGCTTCCAAGCTGATTGATTTATCTCCTCTTTTTTTGTTATTACTGTAATTAGAAACTTTTTTTCACCCTGGGAACACTCTTCTTGATTTTAGGTCTGTTTACTTTCCAGGATGGATATAATGAGCATTTATAAGATTATAACTTCACAGAGAAGTTAAACAGAAACAGCAGCAACTAATGAGTTTTGGGTTATCTGTTCAGCATGCTATACACAGAGTGTACTCCTACCTCTAAATAAAATAGGGAATTCCTAAAAGTGGGGTCTCAGAAATATCAAGCAGGTTGAGCAGATATTAAAATTGGGCCTGAGGCCCTGGTGTATATTCATCTCTACCCAGTCTCTGCTTCTCTCAGAGCTGGGTTAATTAATCCCCTTACTACTCCAATCTGATCACAAGATTAGAGGATTAGAAGCCAAGTAACCTGAAGGCTTCCCTGGTGGTTCAGATGGTAAAGTGTCTGCTTACAATGTGGGAGACCCGGGTTTGATCGCTGGGCCAGGAAGATCCCCTGGAGAAGGAAATGGCAACCCACTCCAGTACTCTTGCCTGGAAAATCCCACGGACGGAGGAGCGTGGTAGGCTGTAGTCCATGGGGTCACAAAGAGTCGGACACGACTGAGCTTCGTCACTTTCACTTTCTTTCTTTTCAACCTGAAGGAAACACTGTCCCATAATATGATGTGTCTGATGGAGCAGAGCTGCCTTAGACTGCTGTGCTCCAGGAAGGCCTCTCTGAGTGCTGTCATGTGAACTGAGAAGCCAGACATACGAAGAACTGGTTGGATGTACATCTCAGACAGAGGAAGCAGCCAGTGTGAAGTCTTGGGTGTAACGAGCTTGCATGTCTAAACAGCAGGAAGGTCACTGTGGCAGGAGGACGTCAAGTATGGAAGGGATAGGGTCAGGTATAAGATAAAGTGTGAGAGAGAGGCAGGGAAGTGATTGGGATTTGATTGTAAATGTGATAAGAAGCCATTGGAGGAGGGAAGCATCTGATTAAAATTTTATGAAAATTATGCTTTTTATATGCAGAGACTGAGATGAAAGCAGTTGATTTCGCTTCTGGCTCTCGTGGAGAGAGACACATTAACACAAAACAATGAGAAAAGCCAGTTAAAAGACAAAAATTAAAAAGTGGTGATGACCTATGAGAATGGTTAAAACAACTAGAACTCATATGGTTAAGATCCTGGAGAGAAAGGAATTGCAAGTGAGCCAACTTTCTGCTACTGCTTTTTAAAAAAAGAGTAAGGAAGGCAAAAGGAGAAGGCAGTGGCACCCCACTCCAGTACTCTTGTCTGGAAAATCCCATTCGACAGAGGAGCCTGGTAGGCTGCAGCCCACGGGATCGCTAAGAGTCGGACACGACTGAAGTGACTTAGCAGCAGCAGCAAGGTAGGCAAAAGGCTACTAAAGGTTTAAGAGGAGTTTGATGTAATCTCATGGTACTGAAAAGACAAAGTAGGAGTTCTGCATCCTCCAAGGAGGAGGTGACCTAGAAAACCCCAGATTCTCAGGTGGACCTCTGGCTGGCCAAGTATATGATCTGTGTGTGCTCAGTTGCTCAGTCGTGTCTGACTCTTTGCAACTCTATGGAATGGGACCCACTAGGCACCTCTGTCATGGAGATTCTCCAGGCAGGAATACTGGAGTGGGTTGCCATGCCTCCCTCCAAGGGATCTTCCCAAGCCAGGGATTGAACCCAGGTCTCCCGCATTGTAGATGGATTCTTTACCGACTGGGCCACTAGTGAAGCCCAAGAATGCTGGAGAGGGTCGCCTATCCCTTCTCCAGAGGATCTTCCTGACCCAGGAATTGAACTGGGGTCTCCTGCATTGCACACGTATTTTTTTACCAGCTGAGCTACCAGGGAAGCCCATTAAGTATATGATGAGAGCCAACCTATGGTAGAAAACGTGAAGACAGCTCACACAACTCCATCAGTCTCTGTTAAAAAATAAAATCTGACCCCAGTAACGATAGAAACAGACACACGGAGGCTTATTGTTGGAGTTTTTTAAATACTTTGTATATGTTTTCAAACTTAAAAAGCTAGAAAGTGAAGTCGTTCAGTCATGCCCAACTCTTTGCAACCCCATGGACTGTAGCCTATCAAGCTCCTCCATCCATGGGATTTTCCAGGCAAGAGTGCTGGAGTGGATTGCCATTTCCTTCTCCAGGGGATCTTCCCGACCCAGGGATCGAACCCAGGTCTCCCGCATTGGAGGCAGACGCTTTACTGTCTGAGCCACCAGGGAAGCCCCTAAAAAGCTAGACATAGACAATAAAAAGATAAATATAAAATGTCCACTACCTTGAAAATTAAGCAAAAAAAAAAACTCCTTAAAAATCTATGAGTCGAAGAAATCACACCAAAAAAAACTATTTAAAAAAATATTTTGAACTTATTAAGTTATAATGAGCATATGACATATCTAAACTTGCAGGTTGCAGCTAAATTAGAAAAGAGCTAAATACCAGTGTTCTGAGTTCACTTATGAATAAGCTACAAAATTAAGAGCAAATCAAACAAAAAGAGAGCAGAGGGAAATATACTGTATAATGAAGATAAATGCAAAAATCACTGAATTAGAAGACAAATGCGTAATATAGAAAGTTAACAAAAATCAAAATGTGGTGTTCTTATATTTATTTTAAAAATAAGTGTATATTATAGTGTTTATGCTAATAAATTTGAATGGAAAATTCCTAGAGCAACATATCTTACTAAACTTACATGACAATAAATAGAAATGCTGCATAGTCTATTAAGGAACTTGAGTATGTAATTTTAAAATTCATGTCAATGTATGCCAAATCCAATACAGTACTGTAAAGTAAAATAAAGTAAAAAAAAATAAATTAAAAAAAAACTTTCCACAAGGAAATTTCCAAGACCAGAATTGTCACTGTTGAAATCTCCCAGACATTTAATGAAATAACAGTAATCTTGTACAAATTCTTCCAAAGAAAAGAAATTTGTTTTATGAGGCAAACTTGTTTTATACACGGAGAAGGCAATGGCACCCCACTCCAGTACTCTTGCCTGGAAAATCCCATGGATGGAGGAGCCTGGTGGGCTGCAGTCCATGGGGTTGCTGAGTGTCGGACACAATTGAGCGACTTCACTTTCACTTTTCACTTTCATGCATTGGAGAAGGAAATGGCAACCCACTCCAATGTTCTTGCCTAGAGAATCCCAGGGATGGCGGAGCCTGGTGGGCTGCCGTCTATGGGATCGCACAGAGTCGGACATGACTGAAGTGACTTAGCATAGCATGTTTTATACAACCAACAAAACTTTGATACCAAACTCTTACAAGATCAATACAAGAAAGGCAAATTTCATTCCTCTCTCATGAAAATCTGTGCAGTTATCCTAAACAAAATATTGGCTAATTGAATCCAGGAACATAAAAAGGTTAAGGCTTTACCAAATTGTGTTTATTCTAAGAATAATAAGAGCTCAACTGATGTAGCAGTTTTTCTCTGGAACCAGTGTTGCCATCATTTGCTGAACTCCAGCTGAACAAGAAAGGGAGTAACTAGTTCTCTCTGTTATGATTTGTACTTGCTTCCTATGGGCTTCCTACAAATCTGACAATGGTAAAACTCCCAGGAACCAATTAGACACAAAACTTGTTCATGGGAGTGTGCCACCATTACCAGAAGCTCACATAATTTGTTAGTTTATGAACGTCCCTCCAGTGTCTGGTATATATCTGCATAGGACTTCAAAAAGATCTGCAATTCCTGATCACTGCTGTTGATTTCTTGTTCAGAGTCATGAAGCTGTATGCTCTCCACCCTGTGTAACAGTATGCCAAATGATATCTAGTTAGGAAAACTGAATATGGATAATGTGCTGAAAATCTCCCATAATGGTAAGCATTTCATTATCTAACAAAACAACAAAAATCTTCCTTTTACTGGTAATTGTGAGTATCAGAATTTTTTGTGAAGTCTCTAACTGCAAATGGAAAAGCAGTGTATAGATGCAGAGTTTGGTATTGTAAGGGTTTTTTGTGTTTTTTTTTTGGTCTTATCTTTATTAGGAAATAACTTTCTACATAAATACAATTTATTACAAACAAGTGAAAAAACTGCATTTATTTAAAACTGTTTAAGTTATGACAGTTTTGTGTATTGGTAGTCGCTCAGTCATGTGCAACTCTTGTGACCCCATGGAGTGTAGCCCACAGTCTCCTCTGTCCATAGGATTCTCCAGGCAAGAATACTGGAATGGATAGCCATCCACTTCTTGAGGGAATCTTCCCAACCCAGGGATTGAACTCTGGTCTCCTGCATTGCAAGGTAGATTCTTTACCATCTGAGCCACCAAGGAAGCCCAGTGTGTTCTTTTTGCTGCCAGTACCATTCAATTGTATGGCTATGCCACATATTGTTTATACACTTACCTGCTAATAGACATTCAGATTGTTTCCAGATATTGACTATTGTGAACAAGGCTGCTATGGATATGCAGGTACAAGTCTTCTTTCTCTCAAGAAATACCTAGAAGTGGAATGGCTAGATCATTTTAGTGGGTGAAAACTGCCAAAAAGTTTTCAGTGTGGTTGTACCAGTTCATATTCCCACCAATAATGTTTGAGAGTTCCAGTTATTCTGTGTTCTCATAAACATTTGGTATTCTTTCTTAATTTTAGCTATTCTAGTAGATGATAAATAGTAACTTAATGTGGTTTTACTTTGCATTTCTGTGATGATTAATGGTTTTGAGCATCTTTTCATCTGCTTATTGGCCATTTGTACATTTTCTTTTGAGAGGTATTTGGAGATATCTAACTTGGGTTTGAGAGTTCTTTATATACTCTGATTCAAGTTCTTTGCCACATATCTATTTTACAAATATTTTCTCCCAGTTTGTGGCTTACATTTTTATTAGTACTATATTTTAAATATGAAATGTTTTATATTTTTATGATGCCCAGTTTATCAGGTAATTTTTTTTCTTGATTCATGCTTTCTGCATTCTATCTAAATCTCAAGATAACTATTAAGTTTTCCTCTAGGAATTCTATAGTTTTCATTCAGTTCAGTCAGTTGTTTCCAAATCTTTGTGACCCCATGGACTGCAGCACAACAGGCTTCTCTGTCCAACACCAATTCTGAGAGTTTGCTCAAACTCATGTCCATTGAGTCAGAGATGCCATCTAACCATCTCATCATCTGTCATCCCCTTTTCCTCCTGCCTTCAATCTTTCCCAGCATCTGGGTCTTTTCCAGGGTCAGTTCTTCACATCAGGTGGTCAGAGCATTGGAGCTTCAGCCTGAGCATCAGTCCCTCCAGTGAATATTCAGGACTGATTTCCTTTAGGGTTGACTGGTTGGATCTCCTTGCAGTCCCAGACACTCTCAAGAGTCTTCTCCAACACCACAGTTCAAAAGCATCAGTTCTCTGGCGCTCGATTTCTTTATGGTCCTACTCTCACATCCATACATGACTACTGGAAAAACCATAGCTTTGACTATATGGACTTTGGTCATTAAAGTAATGTCTCTGCTTTTTAATATGCTGTCTAGGTTTGTCCTAGCTTTTCTTCCGAGGAGCAAGTGTCCTTTCATTTCATGGCTGCAGTCACCATCTGCAGTGATTTTGGAGCCCAAGAAAATAGTCTGTCACTGTTTCCACTGATTCCCCATCTATTTGCCATGAAGTGATAGGACTGGATGCCATGATCTTAGTTTTTTGAATGTTGAGTTTTAAGCCAGCTTTTTCACTCTCCTCTTTCACTTTCATCAAGAGGTTCTTCATTTTCTCTTTGCTTTCTGCCAAAACAGTGGTGTCATCTACATATTTTAAGTTATAGATATTTCTCCCTGCAATCTTGATTCCAGCTTGTATTTCATCCAGCCCAGCATTATGCATGATGTACTCGGCATATAAGTTAAAAACAGCCTAAACGTACTCCTTTCCCAATTTTGAACCAGGCCATTGTTCCATGTCCCATTCTAACTGCTGCTTCTTGACCTGCATACAGATTTCTCAGGAGACAGGTCCGGTGGTCTGGTATTCCCATCTCTTTAAGAATTTTCCATAGTTTGTTGTGTTCCACACAGTCAAACGCTTTGGTGTAGTCAATAAAGCAGAAGTAGATGTTTTTCTTTCCAAAAAAGATGTCCTTTCATTATAGGGGACTAGAGTGCAAAAGTAGGAAGTCAAGAAACACCTGGAGTAACAGGCAAATTTGGCCTTGGAATGCGGAATGACTCAGGGCAAAGACTAATAGAATTTTGCCAAGAAAATGCACTGGTCATAGCAAACACCTTCTTCCAACAACACAAGAGAAGACTCTACACATGGACATCACCAGATGGTCAATGCCGAAATTAGATTGATTATATTCTTTACAGCCAAAGATGGAGAAGCTCTATACAGTCAACAAAAACAAGACCAGGAGCTGACTGTGGCTCAGATCATGAACTCCTTATTACCAAATTCAGACTTAAATTGAAGAAAGCAGGGAAAACCACTAGACCATTCAGGTATGACCTAAATCAAATCCCTTATGATTATACAGTGGAAGTGAGAAATAGATTTAAGGGCCTAGATCTGATAGATAGAGTTCCTGATGAACTATGGAATGAGGTTCGTGACATTGTACAGGAGACAGGGATCAAGACCATCCCCATGGAAAAGAAATGCAAAAAAGCAAAATGGCTGTCTGGGAAGGCCTTACAAATAGCTGTGAAAAGAAGAGAGGCGAAAAGCAAAGGAGAAAAGAAAAGATATAAGCATCTGAATGCAGAGTTCCAAAGAATAGCAAGAAGAGATAAGAAAGCCTTCTTCAGCNACTTTCAATTTTTCACCATTGAGGATAATGTTTGCTGTGGGTTTGTCATATATAGCTTTTATTATGTTGAGGTATGTTCCTTCTATTCCTGCTTTCTGGAGAGTTTTTATCATAAATGGATGTTGAAATTTATCAAAGGCTTTCTCTGCATCTATTGAGATAATCATATAGTTTTTATTTTTCAATTTGTTAATGTGGTGTATTACACTGATTGATTTGCGGATATTGAAGAATCCTTGCATCCCTGGGATAAAGCCCACTTGGTCATGGTGTGTGATCTTTTTAATGTGTTGCTGGATTCTGATTGCTAGAATTTTGTTGAGGATTTTTGCATCTATGCTCATCAGTGATATTGGCCTGTAGTTTTCTTTTTGTGTGGCATCTTTGTCAGATTTTGGAATGAGGGTGATGGTGGCCTCATAGAATGAGTTTGGAAGTTTACCTTCCTCTGCAATTTTCTGAAAGATTTTGTAGGATAAGTGTTAGCTCTTTTCTAAAATTTTGGTAGAATTCAGCTGTAAAGCCATCTGGACCTGGGCTTTTGTTTGCTGGAAGATTTCTGATTACAATTTCAATTTCCGTGCTTGTGACGGGTCTGTTAAGATTTTCTATTTCTTCCTGGTTCAGTTTTGGAAAGTTGTACTTTTCTAAGAATTTGCCCATTTCTTCTACGTTGTGCATTTTATTGGCATACAATTGCTGATAGTAGTCTGTTGGAAAGTTGTACTTTTCTAAGAATTTGTTCATTTCTTCCACGCTGTGCATTTTATGGGCATTTAATTGCTGATAGTAGTCTCTTATGATCCTTTGTATTTCTGTGTTGTCTGTTGTGATCTCCCTATTTTCACTTCTAATTTTATTGATTTGATTTTTTTCCCTTTGTTTCTTAATGAGTCTGGCTAATGGTTTGTCAATTTTATTTGTCCTTTCAAAAAACCAGCTTTTGGCTTTGTTGATTTTTGCTATGACCTCTTTTGTTTCTTTTACATATATTTCTGCCTTAATTTTTAAGATTTTTTCCTCCTACTAACCCTGGGGTTCTTCATTTCTTCCTTATCTAGTTGCTTTAGGTGTAGATTTAGGTTATTTATTTGACTTTTTTCTTGTTTCTTGAGGTATGCCTGTATTGCTATGAACCTTCCCCTTAGCACTGCTTTTAGAGTGTCCCACAGGTTTTGGGTTGTTGTGTTTTCAGTTACATTCGTTTGCATCCATATTTTGATTTCTTTTTAAAATTTCTTCTGTGATTTGTTGGTTATTCAGCAACGTGTTGTTCAGCCTCCATATGTTGGAATTTTTAATAGTTTTTCTCCTGTAATTGAGATCTAATCTTACTGCATTGTGATCAGAAAAGATGCTTGGAATGATTTCAGTTTTTTTTTTTTGAATTTACCAAGGCTAGATTTATGGCCCAGGATGTGATCTCTCCTGGAAAAGGTTCCATGTGTGCTTGAGAAAAAGGTGAAATTTGTTGTTTTGGGGTGAAATGTCCTATAGATATCAACTAGGTCTAACTGGTCTATTGTATCATTTAAAGTTTGCATGTCCTTGTTACTTTTCTGTTTAGTTTGATCTATCCATAGGTGTGAGTGGGGTGTTAAAGTCTCCCACTATTATTGTGTTTTTGTTAATTTCCCCTTTCATACTTGATAGCATTTGTCTTACATATTGTGGTGCTCCTATGTTTGTTGCATACATATTTATAATTGTTATATCTTCTTCTTGGATTGATCCTTTGATCATTATGTAGTGGCCTTCTTTGTTTCTTTTCACAGCCTTTGTATTAAAGTCTATTTCATCTGATATGAGTATTGTTACTCCTGCTTTCTTTTGATCTCTATTTGTAAGGAATATCTTTTTCCAGCCCTTCACTTTCAGTCTGTATGTGTCCCCTGTTTTGAGGTGGGTCTCTTGTAGACAACATATATAGGGGTCTTATTTTTGTATCCATTCAGCCAGTCTTTGTCTTTTGATTGGGGCATTCAACCCATTTATGTTTAAGGTAATTATTGATAAGTATGATCCCATTGCCATTTACTTTATTGTTTTGGGTTCGAGTTTATACACCCTTTTTGTGTTTCCTGTCTAGAGAATATCCTTTAGCATTTGTTGGAGAGCTGGTTTGGTGGTGCTGTATTTTCTCAGCTTTTGCTTGTCTATAAAGCTTTTGATTTCTCCTTCATATTTGAATGAGATCCTTGCTGGATACAGTAATCTGGGCTGTAGGTTATTTTCGTTCAACCCTTTAAGTATGTGTTGCCAGACCTTCCTGACTTGAAGAGTTTCTATTGAAAGATCAGCTGTTATCCTTATGGGAATCCCCTTGTGTGTTATTTGTTGTTTTTCCCTTGCTGCTTTTAATAGTTGTTCTTTGTGTTTGATCTTTGTTAATTTGATTAATATGTGTCTTGGGGTGTTTCGCCTTGGGTTTATCCTATTTGGAACTCTCTGGGTTTCTTGGACTTGGTTGGCTATTTCCTTCCCCATTTTAGGGAAGTTTTCAGCTATTATCTCCTCAAGGATTTTCTCATGATCTTTCTTTTTGTCTTCTTCTTCTGGGACTCCTATAATTCGAATGTTGGAGCGTTTCATATTGTCCTGGAGGTCTCTGAGATTGTCCTCATTTCTTTTAATTCGTTTTTCTCTTTTCCTCTCTGATTCATTTATTTCTACCATTCTATCTTCTATTTCACTAATCCTATCTTCTGCCTCCGTTATTCTACTATTTGTTGCCTCCAGAGTGTTCCTGATCTCATTTATTGCATTATTTATTGTACAATGACTCTTTTTTATTTCTTCTAAGTCCTTGTTAAACCTTTCTTGCATCTTCTCAATCCTTGTCTCCAGGCTATTTATCTGTGATTCCATTTTTATTTCAAGATTTTGGATCATTTTCACTATCAATATTCGGAATTCTTTCTCAGGTAGATTCCCTATCTCTTCCTCTTTTGTTTGGTTTGGTGGGCATTTCTCCTGTTCCTTTACCTGCTGTGTATTCCTCTGTCTCTTCATCTTGTTTATATTGCTGAGTTTGGGGTGTCCTTTCTGTATTTTGGCAGTTTGTGGAGTTCTCTTTATTGTCACGTTTCCTCACTGTGCGTGGGGTTGTGCAGGTGGCTTGTCAAGGTTTCTTGGTTAGGGAAGCTTGTGTCGGTGTTCTGGTGGATGGAGCTGGATTTTTCCTCTCTGGAGTGCAATGAAGTGTCCAGTAATGAGTTATGAGATGTCTATGGTTTTGTAGTAACTTTTGGTAGCCTGTATATTGGAGCTCAGGGCGGTGTTCCTGTGTTCCTGGAGAATTTGTGTGGTATGTCTTGCTCTGGAACTTGTTGGCCCTTAAGTGATGCTTGGTTTCAGTGTGGGTATGGAGGCGTTTGATGAACTCCTGTCAATTAATGTTCCCTGGAGTCAGGAGCTCTCTGGTGTTCTCAGGGTTTGGACCTAAGCCTCCTGCTTCTGGTTTTCAGTCTTATTTTTACAGTAATCTCAAAACTTCTCCTTCTATACAGCACCATTGATAAAACATCTAGATTAAAGATGATAAGTTTCTCCACAGTGAGGGACTCCCAGAGACATTCACAGAGTTACATGGAGAAGAGAAGAGGGAGGATGGAGTTAGAAGTGACCTGAATGAGATGAGGTGGAATCAATAGAGGAGAGAGCAAGCTAGTCAGTAAGCACTTCCTTATGTGCACTCCACAACTGGACCACTCAGAGATGTTCACGGAGTTGTACAGAGAAAAGAAGAGGGAGGAAGGAGACAGAGGTGACCAGGAAGATAAAAGAGGGGAATCAAAAGGAGAGAGACTGATCTAGCCAGTAATCAGTTCCCTAAGTGTTCTCCACCGTTTGGAATCCACAGAAATTCAGAGTTGGGTAGAGAAGCGAGGGGTTAGAGAGGAGACACAGGTGACCTGGTGGAGAAAAGGGAGAGTCCAAAGTGGGAGAGAGCAGTCAAGCCAGTAATCTCGCTCTCAATTAAAAATGAATACTGAAAATTGGGTGTCCTCAATGTACAAAATTTATAACAAATACCAAAAAGCAAAGATTAAAAATCTAGAGTTTGGAATTTCAAAAATACAATATGAAAGAAAAGAAGGAAAAAAAAAAGCAAAGTCACAGAGATTTTATATATATATATATATATATATACATGAAGTTTGCTTTTAAAAAAAGAAGGTCTTTTTTTTTTAAGTAATAGTAGGTTATAAAAGTGAAAATTCAATGTGTAATAGAGGACTTAAAATTTTTTTAAAAATTAAAGAAAAGAATGATCATAAAAAGAGTAAAAATATATCTAGGACTTTTTCTGGTGTTGTGGATATTGTGGGGTCAGTTCATTTTCGGATAGTTCCTTGGTCTGGCTTATATTTCTCAAGATCTATAGGCCCCTTCCTATGTAGTTGATACTAACGACAGGGTTTTAATCTATTGCACCTGTCATGTCCAAGGTGGTTCCCTCTGTTTTAGCTTCTGTTTACTGGTCTCTTCAGTGTCTGATTTCTGCTCTGACACAATGGGGGCCGTGGTGGACACTTTTTTTAGGCTCACTTGGTTAGTTGCACTCTGAGGAGGGAGGGACGCTGCACACAAATAGCACTGGCATGTGCTCGCAGTGCCTCAGTCACATTGGGCCTGCCTCCACTCATGGCACGTGTACCTTCCCTGCCCATTCTGCTCAGGCTCTAGGTTGCTCTGTTGGGAACCATCCGAGGCTGGCCCTGGGCTGCAGCACCTCCCAGGTCTAAGCCGCTCAAGTTCAGACACTCGGGTAGTTCTCAGAGGCACAGACTCAGTTGGGCCTGCATTTTGTGCCCTTCCCAGGTCTGAGCAGTTCAGGTGATGGGGTGTTTGGTGAGCGCAGTCGCTGCAACTTATCACCTCTCCCGTCCCTGCTGCTCGGTTTTCTGGGTGTAAAACCGGCGCACCTTCTAAGGCAGATGTTGACCGTTCAGAACCCAAAGAAGTCTTAGTTAGCAAAGAAGCCTGCTTAAAGTTTTGTAGATAATGTCTCTCTGGGACTGCAATTGCCCCCTTCTGGCTCTGGGTGCCTGTCACCAGAGGGGGATGGTCTGCAGCTGGCTATCTCTGTTCAGTCCTTTGTTCTGTGTGCAGGCCTGGCAGTGTCTTAGGTCAGGGCTGGCTTTTCACGTGGTAGCTATCCCACAGTCTGGTTTGCTAGCCCAAGTTAGTTCGCTCAGATTTGGCTTGGGGCATTCAGGCCAGATCCTTACGCTAAGCAATGTAGCCTGTGCCTCCCTGCCCAGCCCCTGCTTGCTGGTGGCCTTTGCAGGCATCTTCACTTCTTCTCTGCTGGGAGTTACCGTTGGGCATAGAATCTGTGGGTTTTAATTATCTATTTCCTTTTCTTCCCTGTATATTCCCCTCTGTGCTTCCAAGGCTCATCAGGACTCGGCAGTGAGAGTGTTTCCTGGTGTTTGGAAACTTCTCTCTTTTTAAGACTCCCTTCCCAGAACAGAGCTCCATCCCTACCTTTTTCATCTTTTTTTATGTCTTTTATATATTTTTGCTACCTCCTTTCAAAGACAATGGGCTGCTTCTCTGGGCGCCTGATGTCCTCTGCCAGAAGTTGTTTTGTGGCATTTACTCAGCGTTTAAATGTTCTTTTGATGTATTTGTAGGGGAGAAAGTGGTCTCCCCGTCCTATTCCTCTGCCATCTTAGGACCGCCTCTCCAAATGGTATCCTTTTTATGTTGGTTTTGTTTTATATTGTGAAACAGGCATTGAAGTTGATGTTATTTTCTTTTAAGAATCTTACAGATAGGAAACAGAAATAAAGCTATATTAATAATAGTTATAGGCTTAAAGACTATATTGTATTAGAATCTAGTTAAGTCTGTTTTGGAAAAGGAAGATAAAAGTGCTTTGTGTATATCTTTTTATTTAATTTTTTATTTGTAGTTACAGTGTGTAATGTGTTTGTTTAATTATGTTTGTGCTTGTGGATTATAAGGAATGTTTTTAATCTGTTTAATAGAGAATGAATGTAAAAATTGTTTGAATTTGTTTAGAAATATAGGCAGGGCCATAGTCAGTTTTTATAGAATTAGGTGTTTTCATTATTGAAAAGTAATTTGATGGGTAGATTATAGCATGTTGTGTAGTTTTACCTTGGAGAGGCGTGGCCCATATAAAAGAAGAATTTGAATTGATCAAGATATGTAAGATGGAAGAGGAAGAAAGTTCAGGGTAATGAGTTAAATCTATTTGTCATAATTTTTTTATTTGTCATAAACCTTTTTTATATTTTTGTATTTATCATTTTATTTGCCATATCTTGTATCTTTTTATTAAAAGTATACCACGAAATCAGATTGATTCTATTCTCTGCAGCAAAAGATGGAGAAGCTCTATACAGTCAACAAAAACAAGACCAGGAGCTGACTGTGGCTCAGATCATGAACTCCTTATTATCAAATTCAGACTTAAATTGAAGAAAGCAGGGAAAACCACTAGACCATTCAGGTATGACCTAAATCAAATCCCTTATGATTATACAGTGGAAATGAGAAATAGATTTAAGGGCCTAGATCTTATAGATAGAGTGCCTGATGAACTATGGAATGAGGTTCGTGACATTGTATGGGAGACAGGGATCAAGACCATCCCCATGGAAAAGAAATGCAAAAAAGCAAAATAGATGTCTGGTGAGGCCTTACAAATAGCTGTGAGAAGAAGAGAAGTGAAAAGCCAAGGAGAAAAGGAAAGATTTAAGCATCTGAATGCAGAGTTCCAAAGAATAGCAAGAAGAGATAAGAAAGCCTTCTTCAGCGATCAATGCAAAGAAATAGAGGAAAAGAATGGAATGGGAAAGACTAGAGATCTCTTCAAGAAAATTAGAGATACCAAGGGTAAATTTCATGCAAAGATGGGCTTGATAAAGGGCAGAAATGGTATGGACCTAACAGAAGCAGAAGATATTAAGAAGAGATGGCAAAAATATACAGAAGAACTGTACAAAAAGGATCTTCATGACCAGGATAATCATGATGGTGTGATCACTCATCTAGAGCCAGAGATCTTGGAATGTGAAGTCAATGTGATGCCTTAGAAAGCATCACTAAGAACAAAGCTAGTGGAGGTGATGGAATTCCAGTTGAGCTCTTTGTTACTTTGGCCACCTCATGTGAAGAGCTGACTCATTGGAAAAGGCTTTGATGCTTGGAGGGATTGGGGGCAGGAGAAGAAGGGGACGACTGAGGATGAGATGGCTGGATGGCATCACTGACTCGATGGACGCGAGTCTGAGTGAACTCCAGGAGATGGTGATGGACAGGGAGGCCTGGCGTGCTGCGATTCATGTAGTCGCAGAGTCAGACACGACTGAGTGACTGGACTGAACTGAACTGATACATCTTATTTTTCTTTAGCAACTATGAAGTGTCTTGTATGTTAGTATTTTATAGATTGGTGAATATGTTTATTATATATTATATATTATATATATTTATTAATATTCTAAAATCTCTTTAGTTTTTCTATAAGAAAAGGTTTTTGTAAGAGGAATTTAATGTTCAGTAACTAATGTTTAAAATCTTATTTCATTAGTAAATGACCTAGCTATTTAATAAACTTTTATTATTTAGTTTAGCATATCTCCAGAAACTTGTTACCCCAATCCTAAGAGGTTATTTTAGATTACAATAATAGATTATTCTATTAAAACATAATTATTTTAATAGAGTTTATGTAAAAGTTTTCATCTCATTTATATATATATAAAGAGTTACCTTTTTGTTGACATATTTAGTTTATCTTAAACCTAGGCATAATAAAAGTATTATTTAATGTTGGTGATATAAGACATGTCTTAATTAGATTAGCAAATGATTATATTTAATTATATTTATATTTAAATACACATTATATTTAATATTGAATTTTTTTTGGTTTACATGAACCTAAATTTAAATAGAGCTCATTAACTTCATATTAATCAAAAACAAAGACATACATTGAGACATAGATAAGCATAGTTTTTCACTTGAAATATCTCTTCCATTTTAAATTTTTCTTTCTTTCACCAATTTTTTTTTATGGCTGGATTCCAAGATAGAGTGGGTTGTGTATCTCAAGGACATGATAAGAGTTAACTTTCGGTTTTTTCTTAGGCTTGTTTTGTTTTCCTGGCAGAATTGGAGCTCCAAAAAAGTATTTTAACAAGTTAACCTTTTCTTAACTGTACGTGTAAGAAGAATCGGTTTTGTAATTTCAGAAAAGATTTTATTTTAATCAGTTTTTTTCTGAAATTTAAAGAATATCATGGCTATTCAGTGTCAAAAAATCATTTCTCTTTTTTGTAGTTACAGTGTATTATTAATGATATATGCATGAGGGAATTGTTGTCACACTGGATGTAAAGCCTTGGATACAAAATTTTTGAGAAATATTAGGATTGTTAAGCATACTTTGAAGTAATAAAGTCTATTGAAATCTTTTATGAGGCCTGATATGATTAGGATAAGGGAGAAAGAAAGTGAATCTCTCCTTGTCTAAAGGGTGTAAAGGTATATTAAAAAAGAAATCTTGTAAGTCGGTAATAATAACGTGTCAATTTTGAGGAATAGTAATAGGTGATGGGATCTCTAGTTGTAATGTATCTATAGGTTTCATAGATGCATTAACTTTTTAAAGGTCTGTTAAGAGATACCATTTGCTAGATTTCTTTTTTATAATAAAAATTGGAAAGTTCTAAGGAGGGTAAGAGTCCTCAATCTGTTTTAATTTTAATTGTGTGTCTATAAGTTTTTTAGTAGCCTGTAATTAATCTTTTGTAAGGGGCCATTGCTCTGTCCAAATAGGCTGGTCATTTTCCAAGTTATTTTAATAATTGTTTTGTTTGTTAAGTTAGCAGTGGCCCTTAGAAAAAATGTGGGATGTATATCTGAGTTTGCCATTGTATAAGTAAGTCTCTTTCTATTAGATTTAGGGGTGTATTTATCACATAAGGTCTTAATGTTGTAGGTTGGCATTTTGGTCCTTCATATGGGTAGATCTAAACATTTTGATAAATTTTTTGTACTTTGGTTTGAGAAATTTTTGCAATTTGGCAAGAGACCTTTTGTATAGGCCAGAATTTGGGCCATGAGTGTTTGGAAATAACAGTAATACTAGAACCAGTGTCAAGGAGACCAGAAAATCTTTTATTATTAATTTGGATATTTATGTTTGGTCAGGCATATTCAGATACCAATGATGTTCATAAGGATTGTTTTTGATCTGTACTATTGAATCTGTCTGTCCATACATTACTAGAGGAGTTAATAGAAATGTAAGGCAAAAGAAGTTATTGAGCAATTTTGTCCCCCTTTTTGAATTGTCATAGAATCTGAGATGATATCATAATTTGAATCTCTCCTTTATAATTTGAATCAATTATTCCAGGGTGAACAGTAATTCCTTTAGAAGCCAAACTAGATCAACCAAATAAAAGACTGAAGGTTTGTGGGGGCAGGTGTCCAAAAAGTCTTGTAGGTACTCTAGAAGGGACTGCTTAAGGGTAAAGGAAAAAATCATCTAGGGCTGGTATATTAACAGTAACATTGCTGGATGTTGAAGGTTTGATGGAAAAGATAGAATTTGCCCTTGGTTTTTGGTGTAGGGTACCTGGGTGGTCCCCTGTTTGGAGTTCCCTGGAATAGCTTTTCCACCAATATAAAATTTAAATTTAAAATCTTTGCTCCAGTGTATTCCTCTATGGCAGTGAGGGTGAACTTCGGAGGTTTTTTATTAGCCTTCTTAGGGTAGTCTCCTTTTAAATGGTTTTTATATCCACATGTAAAGCATCCTTCATTTTTCTTTTTAAAGGCAGTAGCCATTGTTTCAGCTAGCATTTGAATCTTTTGAGTTTCCAATCCTAGATTATGACAAGCCTTTAAATAATCAATAATAGTCCCAGTCTCATGAATTGCAGTAATAGTTCTTTGACATTCCTGATTTTTATTCACATAGGCAAGTAATTTTTCTAGCTGTTTTTTTTTTTTTTTTGATTACAGTATGGGAAAAGATAGTTTCTAACCTAGCAAAAAAAAAAAAAAAAAAAAAAAAAGGATGGCATCACAGACTCGATGGACGTGAGTCTAAGTGAACTCTGAGAGATGGTGATGAATAGGGAGGCCTGGCGTGCTGCGATTCATGGGGTTGCAAAGAGTTGGACACGACTGAGCGACTGAACTGAACTGAACTGAACTGAGATGTTTTTCTGGAATTCTTTTGCTTTTTCTGTGATCCAGTGCATGCTGGCTTTTTTGATCTCTGGTTCTTCTGCCTTTTCTAACTCCAGCTTGAACATCTGGAAGTTCTCGGTTCATGTACTATTGAAGTCTAGCTTGGAGAATTTTGAGCATTACTTTACTAGTGTGTGAGATGAGTGCAGTTGTGTGGTAATTTGAACATCCTTTGGCATTTACTGTCTTTGGGATTGGAATGAAAACTGGCCTTTTCCAGTCCTGTGGCCATTGCTGAGTTTTCCAAATGTGCTGGCATATTAAGTGCAGCACTTTCACAGCATCATCTTTTAGGATTTGAAATAGCTCAACTGGAATTCTGTCACCTCTTCTAGCTTTGTTCGTAGTGATGCTTCCTACAACCCACTTGACTTTTCACTCTAGGATATCTGGCTCTAGGTAAGGATCACACCATCGTGGTAATCTAGGTCATTAAGATCTTTTTTGTATAGTTGCTCTGTGTATTCTTGCCACCTCTTCTTAAAATCTTCTGCTTCTGTTAGATCCATACAATTTCTGTCCTTTATTGTGTCCATCTTTGCATGAAATGTTCCCTTGTTATGTCTAATTTTCTTGAAGAGATCTCTAGTCTTTCCCATTCTATTGAATTCTTCTATTTTTTTGCACTGATCACTGCGGAACGCTTTCTTATCTCTTTGTATTCTCTGGAACTCTGCATTCAGATGGGTATATCTTTCCTTTTCTCCTTTGCCTCTCACTTCTTTTCTCAGCTATTTGTAAGGCCTCCTCAGACAGCCAGTTTGCCTTTTTGCATTTCTTTTTCACGGGGATGGTTTTGGTCACTGCCTCCTGTACATTGTTATGAACATCCATCCATTCAGGCACTATCAGATCTAATCCCTTGAATCTATCTGTCACCACTACTGTATAATCATAATGGATTTGATTTAGTTCATACCTGAATGATCTAGTGGTTTTCCCTACTTTCTTCAATTTAAGTCTGAATTTGCCAATAAGGAGATCATGATCTAAGCCACAGTCAGCTCCCAGACTTATTTTTGCTGACTGTATAGAGATTTTCCATCTTTGGCTTCAAAGAATATAATAAATCTGATTTCATTATTGACCATCTGGTGATGTCCATATATAGAGTCTTCTCTTGTGTTGTTGGAAGAGGGTGCTTGCTATGACCAGTGTGTTCTCTTAGCAAAACTCTATTAGCCTTTGCCCTACTTCATTCTGTACTCCATGGTCAAACTTGCCTGTTATTCCAGGTATCTCTTGACTTCCTACTTTTGTATTCCAGTCTCCTATGATGAAAAGGACATCTTTTGGGTTGTTAGTTCTAGCAGGTCTTGTAGGTCATCACAGAACCGTTCAACATCAGCTTCTTTGTCATTACTAGTTGGGGCATAGGCTTGGATTACTGTGATTCTGAATGGTTTGCCTTGGAAATGAACAAAGATCATTCTGTCATTTTTGAGAATGCACCCAAGTACTGC
Organism: Oreotragus oreotragus; assembly: GCA_006410675.1. Lineage (NCBI taxonomy): Eukaryota > Metazoa > Chordata > Mammalia > Artiodactyla > Bovidae > Oreotragus > Oreotragus oreotragus. The sequence continues at coordinate 156,977 of SJYX01003460.1, forward strand.
ATTTCAGACTCTTTAGTTGACTCTAAGGGCTATACCATTTCTTCCAAGGAATTCTTGCCCACAGTAGTAGATATAATGGTCATAAAGGCTCTGATGCTAGGAGGGATTGGGGGCAGGAGGAGAAGGGGACGACCGAGGATGAGATGGCTGGATGGCATCACGGACTCAGTGGATGTGAGTCTGAGTGAACTCCGGGAGATGGTGATGAACAGGGAGGCCTGGCATGCTGCAATTCATGGAGTCGCAAAGAGTCGGACATGACTGAGTGACTGAAGAACTGAACTGAAGAATTTTCCAGTTTATTGTGATCCACACAGTCAAAGGCTTTGGCATAGTCAATAAAGCAGAAATAGATGTTTTTCCGGGACTCTCTTGCCTTTTCAATAATCCAGCAGATGTTGGGAATTTGATCTCTGGTTCCTCTGCCTTTTCTAAAACCAGCTTGAACATCTGGAAGTTCATGGTTCACGTACTGCTGAAGCCTGGCTTGGAGAATTTTGAACATTACTTCACTAGCCTGTGAGATGAGTGCAATTGTGCGGTAGTTTGAGCATTCTTTGGCATTGCCTTTCTTTGGGATTGGAATGAAAACTGACCTTTTCCAGTCCTGTGGCCACTGCTGAGTTTTCCAAATATGCTGACATATTGAGTACAGCACTTTCACAGCATCATCTTTCAGGATTTGAAACAGCTCAACTGGAATTCCATCACCTCCACTAGCTTTGTTCATAGTGATGCTTCCTAAGGCCCACTTGACTTCACATAGCATCCTGTATACTCTTTCAAATATTCTTTTTTACTTTTTTTTTCAGTTGAGAATGCTTAAGTTTTATTCTCTTAGAAAGTTTCAATTATACAAAAGTATCGCTAACTATGATCATTATATTCTACATTAGATTCTAAGATTTAGTAATAACTGAAAGTTTGTACCCCAGCAGCCTCTCCCGACTTCCTCTCTCTCTCTCAGACCCTGGCAACTGCCATTCAACTCTCTATGAGTTCAACTCTTGTTTTTTTAATTCCACGTATGTCATGCACTATTTGTCTTTGGCTCATTTCGCTTAACATAATGCCCTCCAGGTTCATCCATGTTGTTGCAAATGGCAGGATTTCCTTCTATTTTATGGCTGTATAATATTCTACTGTATACACACACTCGTGTATATATCATCTCCTTTGTCTATTTGTCAGTGGACACTTAGGTTTTTTCCATACATTGGCTATTATGAATAATGCTTCAATGAACATGGTAATTTAGATACCTCTTTGAGTTATTGATTTTCCTTTGGATATATACCCAGAAATAGGATTGTTGAATCATATGAAAGTCCCACTTATAGTTTCTTAAGGAACCTGTATACTGTTTTCCACAGTGCTTGTACCAGTTTATATACTCACCAACAATGTACAAGGATTACATTTTCTCCACATCCTTACCAACATTTGTTATTGCTTATCTTTTTAATAGTAGACATCTTAATAGGCACAAGGTGATATCTGCTTGTGCCTTTGCATTTCGTGATGATTAGTGATGTAGAATACCTTTTCATGTCCCTGTTAGTTGTTTGAATGCCTTTGGAAAAATGTCTGTTCAGGTCTTTTGTTCACTGTTTAATTGGTTGGATTTTTGTTTTTGAGGTTTATGAGTTCTTTATATATTTTGTATATTAACCCAAAGGGAGAAGTAAAATCACAAATTTATAAAAGCGGCCTTTATGATTCAAAGCAATTAGATTTCCTGCAGATACAAGGCTCGCTCCCCAGCAGGTTTCTGGCACATCTTTCCCAGAATAGAGTCAGGCTGCACACTGCTTGGAGGTAGGTCTCCTATACCCAGAATCCAGGAGCATCATCTCTTAATATGAAACCCTGTTGCTAATGAGAAAGAAAAAAAACATTGCTCCTGATTCAGTGATTGCTCTGCTAGTGAAGTTGTTTTTCCATCTTTTGTTGACTTTAGGCAACACTATTTTTAAGTTCATTTTTTAAACTCAATGAATAGTGCTGCCTGAACTGAAAGTCATATAGCATGCATAGTTCTAAAAAAGAGTAGCTGCAGTTTGCATGCTCCATTTACTCCCTTCATGCTTTCCTTCTCCTTTGAAAACTTTTGCACAGGAAACACCAAGCCTAGTCCATTTAACTTTCATTAGTAATGAATAATAGTGTTGACTGAATGGCATCAGGGAGCCTCTTGTGAATGGAGTTGGTACTTTATTTTCCCCTTACGTCTACAAGAGAAGAGAGGCAAAATTAGATGCCCCTTTAATTGCATATCATAACTCATTTCACACAACAATTAGGACCATTCCTCCCCCGCATCACCAGGCATCCAGTCATGGCTTCAAGTTATTATTCCTGCCCTGTTCCTCAGCATCCTCCTACCTCTTCCAATGTAACATGACCCAAAACAAGTTAACCATTACTACCACTTTTTAATTCTCAACCTTTCCCAAATTCCATAAGCTTGTAAGTGGACATAAATGAATCAGCTGTACTTCTGCTCTCTCAGACTGGGGTCTTCTTTTCTCATGAAGTGAAGTGAAGTGAAGTCGCTCAGTTGTGTCCAGCTCTTTGCAACCCCGTAGACTGTAGCCCACCAGGCTCCTCTGTCCATGGGATTCTCCAGGTAAGAATACTGGAGTGGGTTGCCATTTCCTTCTCCAGGGGATCTTCTCAACCCAGGGATCAAACCCAGTCTCCTGCATTGCCAGCAGACGCTTTATCCTCTGAGATGTGTAAGTGAAAATACTTCCCAAGTCATGCTGAATATGTCTCTGAAATTTCTCACAACTATTTCTTCCTTTTTGATTATGGTATCCTTTCTTACACTGATGTCCTTATTGCGTGGTTACATCAAGGCAACAATGGGTCCCATTTGTTACTTGGCTACAATCAGTCCTTTCTATCTGTGGCACCATCTTCCCTTTCTACCCAAGACCAGCTGTTGTCCTGGATGATCAGTTTCCACATGAATGACCTATCAGACATCCTATTTCCTCGACCTCCTCCATCTCATTGACCTTATTTCCATCCCAGTCATCCATTCCAGTGCTTATACAAAAGATCATGTGAAAACATCACAAGTCTCCAGGTCTCTCTTTACAATCTAATATTCTTCTATACCCAACCCCTATTTCTATCACTCTGTGCCTTCATTGCTTTGGCACATTCACTCACTCAGCCCCTCTCTTCCAGCTATTAATCCTCCCACATGCCATCAATCTTGCAAATCCAGTCTTGGAAACTTGTGGCCTCTTCTTGCCCACATGCCATAGCTCTCACTGACATTTAGCCTGTCCACATATGTGCTGCCTTTTCCTCTTTGCCTGCCAGGATTCCTCTTCATTTCCCAGTTGTCTTACCAGATCTGTCTGCCTTCTGGCCTGACCATTTATGAAATAAGGTAGTAAATTTGAAAAAAATGTCCAAAAATTAGAGAATCAGAAGGAGAAGGAGATGCTAGAGGACAGGGCAGGTAGAGTCTGGATATAGAGAGAGAAGGATGCAGTTTCATCTAACAGGATATGGACCTTCTTTTCCTAGTCTACAGTTGAAGAAGCTAAGGTTCAGTGAGATCATGCATAAAAAATCAAGAACTGAGATGTGCAGATGTAGACAAAAAGCCAAGTCCACCTCATTCCACAAGTTCTTCAAGGGCTCAAAGAAGGAGTCAGGTCAGCAGCCAGACAGGATACATCACCCTGGCCTCAGGCTCAGGGGCACAAGTAGTTTGCTCAGGAATAGACAGGTCTTTACATTTTTAGAGGTGCTCACTGGTTCTTAAAAGTACCTGGCCTGTATGTGTGTGTGCGTGTCAGTGATTCAGTCATGTTCAACTCTTTGCAACCCCACGAACTGTGTAGCCCACCAGGCTTCTCTGTCCATGGAATTCTCCAGGCAAGAATATTGAAGTGTATTGCTATTCCCTTCTCCAGAGGATCTTCAGTGGTTAAAGGGAACAATCAAGAATGACCATTTATGTGGGGAGGGGAAGGAAGTTTTGCTGCATCAGTGTAGGTGAGAAGCAGGATTCTCTAAAATCTCTGCAGCCATTTATTTACAGACATTCTAAACAGTTATATTTAAAAATTTTTAATCAGTTAATACACTAAAAATATAAAGTGACCTGTATAATGTTCTGTAATAACCCATATGGGGAAAGAATCTGAAAAAGAATGGATATGTGTATAACTGATTCACTTTTGCTGAACACTTGAAACTAACACAACATTGCATCTTAACTATACTCCAATAACAATGTAAAATAAAGACCTAACCTAGCTGACGGTTTATATAGCCTCCGTTAAACCATGGCATGGAAGTAAGGGCATGGCGGGGAAGGTTTGATGCCATTGATGAAAGGGTGGATATGTGAAGAGAGGCTGAGAAGGAAAACTTTGTAACGGGAGGAAAGAACTCAGGATTTGCTGCCAAGTTTCAGAGTATGTCTTGGTAAGCTGACTTCCATGTCCCATGTAGGCTACTAGAGCCAGAAATACTCTTGTTTTTTAAAAAGTGATTATGCTTTTCATTATAAAAGTAATTCATGCTCATCAGAGAAAAAATGATGGGGAGACAAAATCTTACTCGGTAAAGCAGCTGCTATTAAAATTTGTTGTGATTCTTTCCAGTCTTTTTTCTATTCATTTCACTCACATTATTGTGATCTTGAGTTATATGTTTCCTGCTTTTGTCACTTAGCATTGGAAAACATTTTCTTTCTTGTCATTTGTGTTATAATTGTAATTGCATATTTAGTATAATCATATATTATTGTGATTTAGAAAATTATAAACTATTCTATCATCTACATCTACTGCAATGCACTTGAGTCTGTGGCCAAGCATTAGGAGATCCATTATAGTACATGTCAGAATAGAATTACTGGGCAGAAGATATGGAAGTTTTGGGACATGAGATAGTTGGGCGCTGGGATGCTCATGCAGTCAGGCCTGCTTGGAGGAGAATCCAATTCCTGAGTTTCATCCTCAAGCTTAGCATGTCTGTAAGTCCAGTTTTGTCAGTGCCATAAATGATTGATTCTTGGGAATTACATAGATGTTTTTGGTACTTTTTAAAGTAATTTTTAAAAATTTTATTGGAGTATAGTTGATTTACAATGTTGTGTTAGTTTCAGGTATTCATTCTTTTTTTTATATTCTTTTCTCATATTGAAAAGAATATAAAACAGGTCCTTGTTGGTTATCTATCTTTTGTGGGGGCCGTGCTGCATGTAGATCTTAGTTCTGTGACCAGGGATTGAACCTGGGGCCCACAGAAATGAAAGTACCAAGTCTTTTCCACCGGACAACCAGGAAATTCCCTGGTTATCTGTCTTATGTATAGTAGTGTGTGTGTGTGTTCATTGCAAGCTCCTGAGACTTCCCTCCCTCCACCATACATTTCCTGTTTGGTAACCATAAGTTTGTTTTTGACATCTGTAAGTCTGTTTCAGAACAGACTTATTTTGTAAATAAGTTCATTTGTATCACTTAAAAAAATTAGATTCCACATATGAGTGATATCATATGAATTATATAGATGTTAACTAAAACTAATTTGTAATGGAAATTAGAAGGACCACCTGGTGGGCATGAAAGTCATTATTGCTGTTTGCTAATCTCCCAGACATGTGGTAATATCACACTCTTGTTCTCTGTGGGTGGCTGGGGTGTGTGTCTAGCTGTGATGAAGACTTGGGTTTGAAAGTGAGCACTTATTTGCAAGAGAAAGACCCTCCAGAGTTCTCTTTCCTTCTGTCACTGTGGCTGGCAATGTTTGAGAGCGTGTCCACTCCATCAGCCTGACTCCCTGACTGACTAATGAGCAGTTTCCTTTGCCAGCCACAGAGCCAGTGTGAGCAAAGAGCAACGCTTTGCTACTATAAGTCACTGAGACTTGGAATTTGGTCATTACTGGACTGTGCCTCAGCCCATCCTGACTGATACTAACATTGACATACCTAATATACTAATATTTAACCTCTGAAATTAAAAATCAACTAAAGTAAAAAGGATTACTATTAGGAATTAATTAGAATGGAAGAAAATAAATGTATTTCAGCTGTTTCACAACCATTGATTAAGGATACTGTGATGTGTCATCAAGACCTTCCCCACCCGAGATAGTCTGAACTGGGCAATGAAAGCATTTACCTCTTTCTCCTTTTCTACACTTTCTGGCCAAGACATCCATCTTCTGATGATCAGTCTTCCTTCAATTGTAGCTGCTCTTGTTTTAAAAGTCCTACAGTACGCTGAATAAAAAATGAATAGTGTAGAATAGAATGAAAAAGATCTGCTTTCTCCCCCTCTCCCACCCCCAGGAGGCCACAAACCCTCAAGGCATTTTCTTTGCAATTCAAAGTACAAATGGGTTCCCACTCTTCACATTTTTATTCACATCTTGCCTTTTTTCACTTAATATGTCACATCATTTCATGTCAGAGCATATTGATTTACCTGTTTCTTTTTAATGCCATCAGAGTTCTGCATTTCAAATATTTATGGTCCTTCATTTAGCTGGCTTCCTATTGCTAGATATTCTTTACATTTTTCCAGCCTTTTATGATGGCTAATGATGCTCATTGACTGTCCTTATAAAAAACATAATTTTGAACACACATGCAAATTAATCCAGAAGGAAAAGTCCTAGAAGTATAATTCTGGTTGGAAGGGAATTTGAGATTTAAATGCCAATAAATATTACCACAAATTGCAGGACAATTATACCAAATAAGTTTTTGCACTGTTAAGAAAGTTCTGGGACCCACAAGAGATTTCCCAAGGTGGGGGTCCAGCGAAGGAGCTGAGAACCCCCAGGGGCTTTGACTCCAGAGGCCCGTGGGATTGGGTTACAGAACTTCCACAGGACTGGGGAGACAGACTCTTGCAGGGCCCAAACAAAACCTGTGCGCACCAAGACCCAGGAGAAAGGAGCAGTGGCCCCACCAGGGACTGACCCAGACTTCCCTGTGAGTGTCCAAGAGTCTCTAGCAGAGGTGTGGGTCAGTGGGGGCCTGCTACAAGGTCAGGGGCACTGAGTGCAGCAGAGTGTGAAGGGGACCTTTTAAAGGAGGTTGCCATTATCTTCATTACCTCCACCATAGTTTGGTCTCAGGTCAAACAACAGGGAGGGAACATAGCCCTGCCCATCAACAGAAAATTGGACTAAAGATTTACTGAGCATTTCCTGTCCAACAGAACAAGACCCACGTTCCCCCACAGTCAGTTTCTCCATCCAGGAAGCTTCCATAAGCCTCTTATCCTTATCCATCAGAGGGCAGACAGAATGAAAACCACAATCACAGAAAACTAGTCAAACTGATAACAGGGACCCATGAAACATGCCATGTAGGGCCACCCAAGACAGATGGGTCATGGTGGAGAGTTCTGACAAAATGTGGTCCACAGGAGAAGACAATGGCAGACTACTTCTGTATTCTTGCCTTGAGAACCCCATGAACAGTATGAAAAGGCAAAAAGATACGACACTGAAAGATGAACTCCCGGCCCAGGTCGGTAGGTGCCCAATATGCCACAGGAGAAGAGTGGAGAAATAACACCAGAACGAATGAATAGACAGAGCCAAAGCAAAAACAATGCCCAGTTGTGGATGTGACTGGTGATGAAAGTAAAGTCCGATACTATAAAGAACAGTGTTACATGCTGCTGCTGATCCGCTGCAGTCGTGTCCAATGCTGTGCGACCCCATAAATGGCAGCCCACCAGGCTTCCCCGTCCCTGGGGTTCTCCAGGCAAGAATACTGGTGTGGGTTGCCATTTCCTTCTCCAATGCATGAAAGAGAAAAGTGAAAGTGAAGTCGCCCAGTCATGTCTGACTTTTAGCGACCCCATGGACTGCAGCCTACCAGGCTCCTCTGTCCATGGATTTTCCAGGCAAGAGTACTGGAGTGGGGTGCCATTGCCTTCAGGAACCTGGAATGTTAGGTCCATGAATCAAAGTAATTTGGAAGTGGTCAAACAAGAGTTGGCAAGAGTGAACATTGACATTTTAGGAATCATGAACTAAAATGGACAGGTATGGGCAAATTTAACTCAAGATGACCATTATATCTACTACTGTGAACAAAAATCCTTTAAAAGAAATGGAGTAACCCTCATAGTCAACAAAAGAGTCCAAAATGTTGTACTTGGGTGCAGTCTCAAAAATTACAGAATGATCTCTGTTCATTTCCGAGGCAAACCATTCAAAATCACAGAAATCCAAGTCTCTGCCCCAACCAGTAGTGCTGAAGAAGCTGAACAGTTCTATGAAGACCTACAAGACCTTCTAGAACTAACACCCAAAAAAGGTGTCCTTTTTATCATAGGGGACTGGAATGCAAAAGTAGAGAGTTAAGAGATACCTGGAGTAACAGGCAAATTTGGCCTTGGAGAACAGAATGAAGTAGGGCAAAGGCTAAGAGTTTTGCCAAGAGAACGCACTTGTCATAGCAAACACCCTCTTCCAACAACACAAGAAGACTCTACATGTGGACATCACCAGATGGTCAATACCAAAATCAGATTGATTATATTCTTTGCAGCCAAAGATGGAGAAGCTCTATACAGTCAGTAAAATTAAGATCAGGAGCTGACTGTGGCTCAGATCATGAACTCCTTATTGCAAAAGTCAGACTTAAATTGAAGAAAGTAGGGAAAACCACTAGACCATTCAGGTAAATCAAATCCCTTACAATTATACAGTGAAAATGACAAATAGATTCAAGGGATTAGATCTATAGACAGAGTGCCTGAAGGACTATGGATGGAGGTTCATGACATTATACAGGAGGCAGTGATCAAGAACATCCCCAAGAAAAGGAAATGTAAAAAAAGCAAAATGGTTTTCTGAGGAGGCCTTACAAATAACTGAGAAAAGAAGAGAAGCTAAAGACAAAGGAGAAAAGGAAAGATAAAGCCATTTGAATCCAGAGTTCAGAAGAATCACACAGAGAAATAAAAAAGCCTTCCTCAGTGATCAATGCTAAGAAATAAAGGAAAACAATAGAATGGGAAAGACTAGAGATCTCTTCAAGAAAATTAGAGATACCAAGGGAATATTTCATGCAAAGATGGGTACAGTAAAGGACAGAGATGGTATGGACCTAACAGAAGCAGAAGATATTAAGAAGAGGTGGCAAGAATACACAGAGGAACTATACAAAAAAGATCTTCATGACCAAGATAACCACAATGGTGTGATCACTCATCTAGAGCCAGACATCCTGGAATGCAAAGTCAAATGGGTCTTAGGAAGCATTACTACAAACAAAGCTAGTGGAGGTGTTGGAATTCCAGTGGGACTATTTCAAATCCTAAAAGATGATGCTATGAAAGTGCCACACTCAGTATGCCAGCACATTTGGAAAACTCAGCAGTGGCCACAGGACTGGAAAAGGTCAGTTTTCATTCCAATCCCAAAGAAAGGCAATGCCAAAAAATGTTCACACTACCACACAACTGCACTCATCTCACACACTAACATGGCACCCCACTCCAGTACTCTTGCTTGCAAAATCCCATGGATGCAGGAGCCTGGAAGGCTGCAGTCCATGGGGTTGCTGAGGGTTGGACACGACTGAGTGACTTCCCTTTCACTTTTCACTTCATGCATTGGAGAAGGAAATGGCAACCCACTCCAGTGTTCTTGCCTGGAGAATCCCAGGGACAGGGGAGCCTGATGGGCTGCCGTCTATGGGGTCACACAGAGTCGGACCTGACTGAAGTGACTTAGCAGCAGCTGCACACTCTAACAAACTAATGCCCAAAATTATGCAATCCAGGCTTCAACAGTATGTGAACCATGAACTTCCAGAAGTTCAAGCTGGATTTAGAAAAGGCAGAGGAACCTTTTGTCAGAGATAAAATTGCCAACATCTGTTGGATCATTGAAAAAGCAAGAGAGTTCTAGAAAAATATCTATTTCTGCTTTATTGACTACGCCTAAGCCTTTGACTGTGTGGATCACAACAGACTGTGGAAAATTCTTAAAGAGGTGGGAATACCAGACCACCTTACCTGCCTCCTGAGAAATCTGTGTATAGGTCAGGAAGCAACAGTTAGAACCGATCATGGAACAACAGACTGGTTTCAAATAGGAAAAGGAGTATGTCAAGGTTGTATATTGTCACCCTGCTTATATGCAGAGTACATCATGCAGAATGCTGGGCTGGATGAAGCACAAGCTGAAATCAAGATTGCCAGGAGAAATATCAATAACCTCAGGTATGTAGATGACACCACCCTTACGGCAGAAAGTGAAGAAGAACNATGGAACAACAGACTGGTTTCAAATAGGAAAAGGAGTATGTCAAGGTTGTATATTGTCACCCTGCTTATATGCAGAGTACATCATGCAGAATGCTGGGCTGGATGAAGCACAAGCTGAAATCAAGATTGCCAGGAGAAATATCAATAACCTCAGGTAGGTAGATGACACCACCCTTACGGCAGAAAGTGAAGAAGAACTAAAGAGTCTTTCGATGAAAGTGAAAGAGGAAAGTGAAGAAGTTGACTTAAAACTCAACATTCAGAAAACTAAGATCATGGCATCCAGTTCAATCACTTCATGGCAGATACGTGAGGAAACAATGGGAACAGTGGTAGACTTTATTTCTGGGGGCTCCAGAATCACTGCAGATGGTGACTGCAGTTATGAAATTAAAAGACACTTGCTCCTTGGAAGAAAACCTATAACCAGCCTAAACAATGTATTAAAAAAGCAGAGACATTACTTTGCCAATAAAGGTCCGTCTAGTCAAAGCTATGGTTTTTCCAGTAGTCATGTATGGATGTGAAAGTTGGACCATAAAGAAAGCTGAGCACCAAAGAATTGATACTTTTGAACTGTGGTGTTGGAGAAGACTCTTGAGAGTCCCTTGGACTGCAAGGAGATCCAACCAGTCCATCCTAAATGAAATCAGTCTTGAATATTCATTGGAAGGACTGATGCTAAAGCTGAAACTCTAACACTTTGGCCACCTAATGTGAAGAACTAACTCATTGGAAAAGAGCCTGATGTTGGGAAAGATTGAAGGCAGGAGGAGAAGGGGAAAACAGAGAATGAGATGGTTGGCTGGCATCAGCGACTTGATGGACATGAGTTCAAGCAAGCTTCAGGAGTTGGTGATGGACAGGGAAGCCTGGCGTGCTGAAATCCATGGTGTTGCAAAGAGTTAGACACAACTGAGCAACTGAACTGAACTGAAATATTACCAATTCCCTTACCAAGGGTTGAATCACTGTGCATTTCCATCAATACAGAGTGAGAGTTCTTATCTCTTCCCACTGACCAGAAGGCAGTGTATGATCAAACTTTAAAAAATCTCTGCCATTATAATCATGAAAAAAAATGATGTTGATTCCAGGTGCATTTCCCTAATTGTGAGTTTTGCTTGTTCTTTCTGAAGCTATGTTGATAACTTCAGTCAAGTATGGTGAGGCCTGGGTAGCATTCTTTCCCTTTATGATTGATTTTATTATCTGAATGTCAGAGAATAACCTTATTTTTAGGGAATTCCAGTGCAGTCCAGTGATTAGGACTCAGAGACTCCATGGCACTGGGCATAGGTTTGATCCTGGTCAGAGAACTAATATCCCACAATCCAAATTGCCAAAAAAGAAAGAAAAGAACCTTATTCTTAAGCACTGAGGAGGTATCTCATTGTGGCCATTATTCACTTCTGGAATAAACAGAGTTCACAGCATTTCTAAAACCTTGAGATAGGTGGATATACTTAGGTTGGCAAGTAGATAGAGAGAGGGAAAGATTGCTGTTGGGGTGTTTGACAATGACATCATTCAAAGCAGATGGACTGGGGATTGGCCACCCCTCACATCTCACAGTTAATTGATGTCATGTGTTTTTTCATTGCAGCAATTCAGCTTTGTGTCCTTGCCCACTGATGTGCTGGAAATTGAGGTGAAGGACAAGTTTGCCAAGAGCCGTCCCATCATCAAGCGCTTTTTGGGAAAGCTGTCAATGCCCGTTCAAAGACTCCTGGAAAGACATGCCATCGGGTAAACCTTGACCAAGAGCTCTGTATCACTAGGCATCAGCCAGCAGGCCAGGTCCAAGAAAGGCAACAATACAGCCTCATAGAGGCTTGAACTGAAATACTGGTTCTGTATTTCCTTGGCTTCTCCCATTACTATGTTGTTCAAGCTCTGATATTTTGTTAAACAGACCCTTCTTTTTCCCCTTGTTTGTTTACCCCTGGTTACTTATGCACAACAGTAAAATTTCCTAAGATGCTAGTGAAAGAAGGCCTTACTGCAGCATTTTTTTCTGTAAAGATAGAAATTAAAATTTGTTTTACCATTCACATGCCTGTCTTATGTGTAGGATTTAATCATTTGTGACATTTCCGTAAAAAGATGAAGTACTGGGTTACTAGACTGCTACTGCTGCTGCTAAGTCACTTCAGTCGTGTCCGACTCTGTGTGACCCCGTAGACGGCAGCCCACCAGGCTCCCCCATCCCTGGGATTCTCCAGGCAAGAATACTGGAGTGGGTTGCCATTTCCTTCTCCAATGCATGAAAGAGAAAAGTGAAAGTGAAGTCGCTCAGTCTGTCCGACTGTTAGCGACCCCATGGACTGCAGCCCACCAGGCTACTCCGTCCATTGGATTTCCAGGCAAGAGTACTGGGGTGGGGTGCCATTGGGGTTACTAGACTAGAGTGCCTTAAAAAAACCCTAGTATTTATAGAAAATGCTAGATAAAATGTGTAAAATTTTAAAAGCGTGAATCCTTATGGAACAACCACAATTATGCTGCTCACATAGTTTAGTTGTATATGACCTGCATTTTGTATCTTCTATATTCATGTCCATTCAGTGTTCCTGGGACTTTCTGGGTGATCCAGTGGTTTAGATTCCACACTCCCAATGCAGGGGGGCCCAGGTTTAATCCCTGATCATGGAACTAAGATCCCGCCTGCCATGCAATGCGGTCAAAAACTAAAATAAATAAATAATATTCAGGGTTCTCATTAACCTCTGACCAGATAAAAATCCGTGTACATAATATGCATTTCTATAGGTAATAGCAACTATATTTGAAGACATGTAAAGCTGTATGTGGTTCTCTGGGCATGAATATGCCTCAGTGCAATACTTAGAATGATACAAGGACATGTAATCAGAACCTTATAGCAGAGAGTTGACATTTATGAGGCTAAGTTGTATGTCAAACAAGATTTTTGCATTTTCCATTAAAACAAGAATATACATAAAGAACATAAACCTGTCCATGGCACATAGGGACTAAATGATTCCAAACTCTTCATTTTTAAAATAGCAAACTGCCTTTTAAAATAAAGGCTGCTCGTGCCCTCGATTCCTTTGCCTGTAACATCCCAGCCCTCCGCCATCTGCCTTTTACTGTCTCGCTCCTCAAGCCCTCTACTCTCACCCGCCTCGACTTCATATTGGAAATATCACCGCTGCCTGGAACTCTTTATGTAGTCAAGAACTCTTTACCAGTCTCATGCCCCCAGTTGGGTATAAGCTATTTAAAGGCAGGATATGCATTACATGCAATATATCACCTGCAGCACTTTTTACATTTGTTGATAAAGTGGTCTCACTATCTGATATTGTCTTCAGGCCTCCTCTGATTCCAACTAGGTTTGGGGTTCAGGATCTCTTTTTTATGGTCATTGTAGACCTACCTCATAATATTGACCAAAGCCCTTGTCAATATTTTAGCTCATTCTAATTTTCCTGCATGTAATGCTTTATTTAATGGACTTCCTAGGAACTCCAAACATGAAACCAGCACTTACCAAAGAGAAATGCTAAGTCAGTGGACCCCTGGGATATATGTTGTTTCACAGTGCTGGTGTTTTCTAGGAAGAAACATTGAAGCACTATTAGCCAGTGATTTACCTTTTTATTTGAATGTCACAAATGAATAAATGGGATGAATACGTAATTATCTTAAGTAACAACTGGTTTTGGAAAATGTCTTTGTTATTATTGGGTAGAGTGGCTTTGTTCATTTCTGAATATCCTAGAGTAGTCACTCTTCCTATTTAGGCCAAGGGAGGGTACCTTGTATTCTGTTGAATCCACATTGTTGATGAAACTATAATAACAAACTAACAGATTGATTTCTCTCTGGATACTTGTCTTCCTAATAATTAAAAATTACCTTGGGTGAGCAGAGGGAATGGTGCCAGGGTCCAGGGTGGAGTTTCAGAGTCTCTCTGTGGAACCCTGGAGTTGGTGTAATTGGAAGTCACAGGCCAGTGGACCCAGCCCACAAGTCTTGATTTGCTCTGCTCTGCAGCAGGTCTCTTTCTGAAGCATTCCACAGGGTCTCTGGGAATCAGGATTACATCCTTCCATAGATAGATAGATAGTGGTAAGTAGCTAGCTAGCTAATTACAAGACAAGCATCTACTGCTGGCCCTGTCCATAATTAAGGGCTTATTTGGAAAACGTCAGCCTGCACAGGAAAAGCAAGCAAAGGATATCCATGTCTTTTTCTTCTTCTTTTTTTCTCTAAAACACAAATTGGCAAACTTTCTGTAAGGGGCCAGATAGTAAATATTTCAGGCTGTGTTGGCCATATGGTTTCTGTCCCAACTATTCAGCTTTGCAGCTGTAGCATGAAAGCAGCCCAGACAAGAAGTAAACTAACAAGCATGACTGCATTCCAATAAAACTTTTATTTGCGGAAACAAGTTTGAATTTTGTATCATTGTTACCTGTCACAAAATGCTACTCTGCTGCTGCTCTTTTCCTAAGCATTTAAAATTGTAAAAAGCCCATAGCATTATGGAAACAAGTGATGGGCCAGATTTGCCCATGGACTGTAGATTACTGATCCCTGCCTTAGATTATTCGATAAGGACTTGATTGAAGTTTTCACTGCTATTGAGCAAATGTACTTTCCTCTCTTTTCCCTAGGACCATCTTTTGTGGTCCTGACCAGACGTCACCTCCTAATATCAGGGCCTCCTTGGGCTTGGGTGCCTCACCTGCTGGCATAGTGTGTGGTCTTTAGGAGAACAGGTATTTACCAGATCTGTGATGGTGCTTATTTCCTTCTAGGGACAGGGTGGTCAGCTACACCCTTGGCCGTAGGCTTCCAACAGATCATGTGAGTGGACAGCTGCAATTCCGATTTGAGATCACTTCCTCCATCCACCCAGGTATTTTGGCATGTATTTCATGTGTTGTCCTAGCCTAGTGGTTCCTTCCTCCAAAATATAATATAATAACCATGGTTCTCTCCAGACATGTCCTAGGTTTTGTGGTTCTCTACCTGTCTTCTCCATTTGAGGCCCAGAAGCCAGTGACCTGTTCTGCAAGCCAGGTTGCTATCCTCCTTTTTATTTTTATTTTTTGGTGGTGCCACATGACTCATGGGGTCTTAGTTCCCTGAACAGGGATTGAACCCCGGCCCCTGCAGTGGAAGCATGGAGCCCTAACCACAGAACTGCCAGGGAAGTCCCTGTTGTTCCCTTGATTGACAGGCTCCTCTTTGTTCCAGTGACCTAAAGGTAGAGGGTTAGACAGTGGAGTGGGGATTGACAAAGAGGTAAACATGGGTATGGAGCCATGTCTAACTTAACATTTTACTTCCAATACCCTGGTTGCTCAGAGAGTCAAGAATCTGTCTGCAGTGTGAGAGACCCAGGTTCAATCCCTGGGTCAGGAAGATCCCTTGGAGAAGGGAATGGCTACCTACTCCAGTATTCTTGCCTGGAGAATTCCATGGATAGAGGAGCCTGGTGGGCTAAACAGTCCATGGGGTCCCAAAGAGTCAGGCATGACTGAGCAACCAACACAACCCACACCCACACAGGACTTAATCAGTAGATGTTGAATTATTGCATACATGAATGAATGAACGAATGTGATACATGTCATATTGTCAAACTGTGATTACTCAGTGGGTTTTACAATCTCACAGGAAAAAGGAACATTGTAAATTGGACAGAAAACTTTTGAATCATCCTGTGTTCAGTTTTTGAATCCAAAATGTATTTCCAAATAAGATTGATGAGATGCCTCATAATCCCACTCTGACTCTTCTCTGGCAGCCCCCTCACAGGTAGAGATCATGCCGAGAGTTGTGAGTTGTCACAACTTTATTGGCAAAATATTTATGAGTTGCCAGTAAAGCTAATAAGGCTTTTGAGAATCAGGGTCTGGAGTTTATCACTGCCCCCTCGTCAAACAAACGTTGCACATTTCTGTGCCCAGTCTACAAAGCAGATTGTAAGGAAACCCTTGACTGTTTCATCCTTTCACATCCAGCCTTTCCTACATCCTGAAAATAAAACTGATTATTCCTTCGGTGTAGCAGTAAGAATAGCCTTACAGTGCACCAGAGAGACTTTTTCTTCAGTGAGCGGATAGCACAAGGGCTTGCATTGGGAATCCACATCTGGCAGGGATCCAGTAGAGCAAGTGGGGGAAGGCAGAGGTGAGCCATGGTTGCTGCTCCGTGAATGGGCGCTTGGTATGGAGACCTGGTTTACTTTCCCACTTTAGTGTTCTCCACATGTTGGGAGGCTTCCGGTCTGAGCCACTGAATGACTGTGGTTGCCCCCTTTCCTTCTCTGTGGTCACCTAGGAACCCTATTCTGCCACACTGGGGGACTCAGCCATAGGAAACACTCTGAACTAGTATAATTAGCCCTGCCTGAAGCCAACAAGGAACTGTAAACCCCACGTCTCATCTCTGAGGTCTTCCAGATAGCAGACATTATTGAGCACCTACTTTGTGCCCAGAACAGGGGTAGCACTAGGATTTGGGCATTTTGACCAAAAAATGAAGTCCCTTGAAACAAAATTCTCAAATACGTCGTGATTGCATAAGGAGAACCATTTCTTACAGAATGGGTTTCAGCAGAGCTTTGGTCCATGGGAAATGCTCATCAACCCCTCCATGCAATATCCTAGGGCAGAAATCCCTAAGATGCTCACACATCCTCTGGAGTAGACTAATACTGCAGTGACATTTTCTTCTTGTCCACAGATGATGAGGAGATCTCCCTGAGTACCGAGCCCGAGTCTGCGGAAATTCAGGACAGCCCCATGAATAACCTGGTGGCGAGCAGCTGTGGGGAGCCCCCGTGTGATGCACCGGAGCCCTCAGGGACCCCAAAGCCTGGGCAGCCGAGCCAGGGCAGCACTGCGGGCCCTCCAGGGATCGAGGGCCTGCAGCTTACCAGTCTGGTTGAGGCAGCGGCAGGTACCGCCAAGGCAGGAGATGATGATGGCACAGTCTCTGTGGGGCCTGAGGGGGCTGGGGAGCTGCTGGCCCCTGGGCCAGAGGACACAGAGCCCGCCCTAAGTGCAGAAGAACTGGCCGAGCGGCTGGACCTGGGAGGGGAGGCCGCCCTACCGGGGCTGCTGGAGGACGGTCAAGCCCCGAGCAGCCCTGGGGAGCCGGTGGCTGAGGAAGGGGCCACAGACAGCCGGGCCGGGGGGCAGGAGGAGGAGAAGGAGCAGGTGGAGGAGGAAGAGGGGGACGTGTCTGCCCTGGGGCAGGGGGAGGACAGGCTGCACCTGCGGGCCTCTGTGAAGAGGAAAACCAGGCCGTGCTCCCTGCCTGTGTCCGAGCTGGAGACGGTGATCGCGTCCGCCTGCGGTGAGCCTGAGACGCCGCGGACCCACTACATCCGCATCCACACGCTGCTGCACAGCCTGCCCTCGGCGCAGGGCGGCAGCGCGGACGACGACGACGGTGCCGAGGAGGAGGCCACCCTCAAGGATGCCTCGGAGAAGGATGCGCTCAGCGAGGTGGACACGGTCGCCGCGGAGCCTCCTGCCCTGGAAGAGGATGGAGAGGCCCCCGAGGGGGCCACTCCGGGCACGGCTTCCCTCGGCCACTCGGGCTTGGCCAACGGCGCAGCCCCGGATGGCGACGCGCTGCCCAGCACGGGAAGCGAGAGCGACTCCAGCCCGCGGCAGGGTGGGGACCACAGCTGCTGCGACGCGTCCTGCTGCAGCCCCTCCTGCCACAGCTCCTCGTGCCACAGCAGCTCCTGCTACAGCGCCTCCTGCTACAGCGCCTCCTGCTACAGCGGCAGTAGGTTCGCCAGCCACACCCGCTTCTCCTCTGTGGACAGTGCCAAGATCTCCGAGAGCACGGCCTTCTCCTCGCAGGACGACGACGAGGAGGAGAACAGCGCCTTCGAGTCAGTGCCCGACTCGGTGCAGAGCCCAGAGCTGGACCCGGAGTCGGCGAACGGCGCAGGGCCGTGGCAAGACGAGCTGGCCGCCCCCGATGGGAGCATGGCCAGAACCGTGGAAGGTCTGGAGTCCCCCGTGGCAGGGCCGAGCAGTCGGAGAGAAGGTTAGACCTCACACCCCGTCAGAGTGAGAATAGGACCACCACGAGGGGGACGCAGGCCTCACCAACATGGTTTAAAACCAAGAGGGAGAGGATCAGCCCCAAATAAGGTTGCTGCGGTGGCCACGTGTGCCTGTCCTGTACTTATACGTGTGCATGTGTATATGTGTATGTCGGTATTCCAGACTGTGGGTAGCTGACACCCCACCACCGCTCAGATACACCCCAGGAATGACAACTAGTTGGATGTGAGCGTGTACTTGTATGTGTGCTTCTCTGTTTTAACTAATCACTGATTATAGGGTACATACTACCCTCCAGTCTTGACAGCAGCAAGAGCATCAAAGCTAGTATCAAATGATATGAGCAGAAAATGATCAGCATTAAGTGGGTAACATGTCAATATCTGCTGACTCCCCACAGCTTACGAAGATTAGCAATAAATGTTAATATAAGTGGAAGAACATTGATATTACCTGTTTTAGAATTTAACCTGTGTACATATGAATATGTATAGCCTACATATATGTGTCATGATTTCTGTCTACTTGATTCTGTTATTGTTGTTGGTTTTGTTTTGTGTTGTTTTGTGGGATTGGGGAGCTATTTTGGCTAATGCAAAGGAAGGATACCATGAATGTGTAAATCACTTTGTCTCAAGTAAGATTCTAATCCAACAGGTGCCCTTTTTAGTTTAAAAATGTATTCTGTGTCCTAACCAAAGACCTTTCTTCTTAGTCATGCCTGTGGAAGCATATATAAAGTTCACTTGCATTTCCTAATCCAGAATTGGGAACCACCTGCCAGTCAAGTGACAGTGACATTGAGGGAAATAACTTAAAAGTCACATGATAACATGAAATTATTCCGCTGTTTTAAAAGCAAAAAATATAGATTCTGCTATTTTACTGTTCTAATTTGTTTAAATTAGCCTCCAAACAACATGCAGTGTTGTCTCTAGATTGTAAGCTCATCAAGGGCCAGAATTCACATCTTCTTTATGTCTGCTAAGCAAATACCTGGCACCTGCAAATTTTTATAGGAACGTATGTAAGTGTAAAAGAAATAATTTTAAGTACTTAAAAGTACTTAATTCTACATTTTGGAGAAAGAAAGGGTGAGGGAAAGTGACGCATAGGGTAAGGAGAAGCCCAAGGAAACTGGTAACAAAGAAACACAGGAAGAAAACCAGAGTGCCATACAGTAAACCATAGTGACATACCATAAATTATGGAAAAGCACCCGTGAGCAAGAGAATGGGGTGGACAATCCCTGTCTTTAATAGGGGTGTTTTGAGTCTCTTCTTTGTTCTAGGTCAGATGCTATGTGTGGAAGGCACTCAATAATTACAATAGAATTAAAAATAAGTATATCATAAGGCAATTTGGGGATATACCCATATGAGGGCACAACTGGGAGGTACCAGAGATGTTTCAGACCGAAGTTGGGAAAACTTTTTCCATAAAGGTCCATATACTACACATTTTAAGCTTTGTAGGTCAAGAGGCAAAACCAAAGCAACTCTTCTCATCAAAGGGGTGTTTTTTAAGAAAGAAAAAACATTTTTACCTTTAGAAGTATAATAACCATTTTTACCCCAGAGCCACATAGCTACAAAGCCGATTTATAGTCTGTCAATCTGTTGTAGCCAATGGGTATATTTGGACCCATGTCTCCAATGATAGGAGACAGTCCACACATGGGTAATTGAAACTTGACTCAATATACATTGATATTTTTAAAAAGATATTGCCCATGCCTTTGCGGGTCTAACAGTCCAGCAGTGGGGAAACCCATCCCCTTTACCAAAAGGATGAAAAAGCTTTTCAGGGCCAGAGTGGAAGTCTATGTTTCTAAAGAAATCTCTAGATCTCTGCAAAAATTTTTTGCAGATTGTTAACTCCAAAAAAGTTAAGAACATATGCTTCACTGTAGCGATTACTAGGGGCAAAATGAGGGTGCCTGGGAAGGACTGTTGATGTCCTGAAGGCTGCACCTATGCTGGCACGCGACTTCTACAGCCAGTTCTCCTCTCCCTTGGTAGGGAGTCCCCGGGCTAATGGAGTCAAAGTGGTGGGTCTGTCCTCCGCTCAGCACCATGCTTCCAAGAGCACCCGCTCAAAAGAAACACGAATGCACATGTGCCCTCCTCTCCCCTCACTGTGACTTTGCAGACTGCAAATTCTTCCCTGAGGTTAGCCGAGGAAGGTGTCCTGTACTCACAGCCACGCAGGTGCGTCTGCAGCAGTTTGTGGAGGATGTCTTCTTCATCTACTTTGTGTTTCTTTTCCCTCCACATGTGCCTCTTTTTTTAACCTCAACGTAAAATGGTTTTTAAAAACCTTCAGATCAAATGGGGGAAAAAAAAAAGAAGTAACATAATACAATTATGGGCAGCTTCCCAGGTGGCGCAGGGGTAAAGAATCTGCCGGCCGAGCAGGAGAGGTGGGTTCGATCCCTGGGTTGGGAACATCCCCTGGAGAAGGAAATGGCGATCCACTCCAGTATTCTTGCCTGGAAAATCCCATGGAAGGAGGAGCCCAGCAGGCTACAGTCGATGGTGTCACAAAGAGTCGGACACGACTGAGCAACTAAACAACAACAACGTGATTATGAGCTCAACCTTGGCATCAGGCTCCCCTGGGTTTACCTTCAGTCTCCCCACTTCCCAGCCATGACACCTTAGCCAAGTCACCTAACTGCTCCAAACCGCACGTGTACACTGGGTGCAAAGTGGACATACCCTAAAGGGTTTGGAAGGATTAACTGAGATGATTCCTATGAAGTGCTCAGCCTCTGAGTGAAGGTTCTTCCAGGTAGATGAGCAGCAAGGCTGCCTTTTAAATTGGAATACATTTCCTTCTCAGAAGTTCTAGCAGGTCTGACCCTTGCTTTGTGTTTGAGGTGAGGGGGATGGTGCGGAGCTGCGGCCTTGTGCAGAACAGAAGTGGCTTGCTTCCTCTTGCTTCCATTCCTTTGGCTGAGATGCATCAGTCACATCATTGCATTTGCTTGGGGTTCACGGGAAGGTGGGGTCAGCTCCATTAACCCGGCGAGCAACACTGTTATGTTTCCACTAGCTTGGAGGAGTAATTAACCTGATTGGTTGAATTAACTACAAGGTAAGTCTCTCTCTTTTTTTTTTTAACAAACTGAATTTAAAACACAGCAGCTGGTGACATAACAACTGTACCATTGTTTTTCTCTCTCTTTTTTTTTTTTTCAGTTTCTGACATTAAGCACATATAAATATGAACATGAGTGTTATATCCACTAAACACAAAGCCAGGCTTTGGATCAGGAGTCAGTTTGCAAGGAGCTATATGCTGGCATGAGGGAGGGGCACCTTCCTTGACTTTCCTTAGTCTCCGAGGACCCCAGGGGTGTGAGTCACACACCAGAGTTTGCACAAGAAATGATGTTATATATTTAATATTTAAAAGGACCCTTTGTTCCTGAATACATTTCTGTTTTTGTTTTCCAGTTAGCTCAAGGAGTTAAACGGCCACATTAACTTAATTTCCTTTCTAATTAACTTCTGCTTATGTTTTTAAGTCGCTTCTATAGAGCTAGAGCAAAAAGAAATAATCATCCTTTCCATGTATGGACACTCTGAGAAATATTTTTGAAATTTGAGCTCCCATAAAGATCTTAACCACGGGTTTTCACAGTTCATCTCTTTTGGACCACAGAATAATGTAACACTTGATATTTGCATCAGCCATGGAAGGGCAAAAGAAGGAGAAGCCTGACCTTCGTCCTTTGGCCAATAGGGGCTATTGTGAGAAATCCAGGATGGGGTGCAATGGGGGTTACCAATCTGAGGGCTGGCTCATGGCCTGAACTTTTCTAGCTCCTCATAGATCAAGAGCAATTGACTCTGATTGTGTGACCCAAACTGCTGGTACTGGAGGCCCCTCCACATGCAGTGTTACCAAGACCTGAAGACATCATGAGATAGGAACTCCACTTTAAAACACCAGTCAGCTCACCATAGGTCTAACTGACAGTGACATTAACTGTGTCTACCATAATCGGGCCATGCATTCTGTGGATATGTTTATTTCTAAAATTTCTCCATGTCTGTCTTTCTGCTTCCTTCTATCCCACTTCTATGTTTCAAGTTCTTCTGTCTCAGTCTTCCTGCCTCTTACCTACTTCCTTCGTCTCTTGTCTTTTCTCTTTCCAGAACACCCTGGTTTGTCTGCTTCTTCCTCAAAATAACTTGAAACAATCACAAGATCCCATAGGTCCTTGGCTCCCCACCCCAGCCCCTAGGTTTCATACAATAAGAATTTACCTTATTGGCCCATCAGTTCCTTAACCCCATCTTGAAATGGCAGCAGCTAAGAGTCTCATTCCAAACACAAAATGTGAAAGATAGCTTCTTGGCAGCCCTCAGATGAAATCTATCAGAAAAAGGAGCTGTCATTTTGCACAGTCCCAAAAATTTATGGGACCTTATAAATGCTGTTCTTCCCTCCAACAGGCCTGTTTCTTTTCCTGGGCTAATCTCAGGCTCTGCTCATTTTCTTCTAGGTCCCTTTCTGATGCCACTTTCCCCTCAAGAAAATTTAGGTCCCAAATCCTACCTGTTGGTCTGTTATGGTACAAATCAGAACCATGAAATGTTTTGACTATTTGAGTTAAAAAAAAAAAAAAGTTCCCTCTATTCACTCATTCATGAATGGTTCTGAATGTCACAAACTGACAAAGAACCAAAAAATCGATTGCCCACTCTTTGGGGTTTTTTCTTGCAGTAATTTGTTTTACAGACATGCTTTTCTGATGACGTTGCCACAACAATGAATGAATCTGAATATCTTGACTATCTTGTCCGTAGGTGAATGTCCTATACTCCATAGTTCCCAGCCAGTAAGCCAGCTTCCTTCCTTGAGGCCTGAACATCATCACTACCCAACAATCGATGAGCCTCTTCCACCAAGTAAGCTTTAGTTTTGAAAATCTATGTCTTAATTCTTCCTATCAAATCTAAGCAGGTCAGTATGAACTTTGTATATAAACATCCAAACTCTTCCCTCACTCTGTACCTTACAGCGTGATCAAAAACCATTATGGTGCCTACCATAAAAATTGTTTGGTGGTTTTTTTTTTGCCAGATGGTTTCAGGATGTGATCTCAAATAGATAACCCAGTATTTTCAGTAGCCCTCAACTTCTGAAATGGAGAGCATTTGTTCACAAGACTTGACTAGTCCTTGCAAACTGTTCATGACCCTTATTTCACAAATTTTACTATTTTATGTTTTAAAGTTTTCAGTTCAAGATGGGGTAATCCTATTATTCTCCATGGGACCATTTATGGTTCAAGCATCTCCACATAATAAAACGTTTCAACTTGCATTTTCCTTACTCTAAATTGTACACATATGTGACAGATGCAAATTTTTTCTATAGTTCTTAGAGGTTTCCAGGCAAAACATCATCTTTAGGGGTAGAATTCAATCACATTCTCCTGGTAACTGTAATGTGTAATTAATAATTATCTAGCTGGTTATTTGAACTTGGGAAAATCACTTAATCTCTCAGAGACTCAGTTTTCTTATTTGTAAAGTTTTAATTTTTTCATCTGCTAAGTGCTAGATTTGGACTAGATAATCTCTAGATATTGTCCCAATGTAATTTGCCCTTATAATATTCCATTATTATGTTTGTAAGAAGGAACTGACACCCCAGATATTATATATTCACTTAGCATCACATATGTTCATGAATTCTAGAACATCCCTGTTTTGGTTTCAACTCATTTTTCAAGCAAAGATAACCTTTAAAATTTGATAAATTTTACAACTGCAGAATCTTTCCAGGATGCAAGGAATCAGTGTTTCTTTACATTCTTTTGCCTGTGCTTACATTAACCCATTACAGTTTTGAAAGAAGAAAGACTTATTCTTTAATTAATCTATTCTTGACACTATGATATATTTAACATCTACACCAGTCTTTTCCTATTCGGTTGTAATTTATCAGTGATAAAACAGTGTTTTTAATATGTGGACCAATTTAAAGGAACACTGTGTTTGTTGAAAGAGATCAAGATAAGCATTATGTCCTTTAACTTTTGATGCCTGATTTCTTTCTTTATACACCGATTTATGGATATTCCATAAATGTCACTAGAGATACTTCTGACTTAGAAAAATACCTATAACATTTTCTCTCCAAGAAAGGAACATCTTCTCCACATCAAAAAACCTATCAGTGAGTGTGCACATGAATTGACCTTCAATCCATCCAAGAGTAATAACTAGTTATACATACAGATATTATAAATGAGCATAATATATTTTATTTTAAAGAATTGCTTTATATAAGCTGCTTTTGATAGTGAAAATAAATTTCTTCCAGGCAGGTTTCAATTTTCTGTCCGTGTAACACTGGAAAATATTAGAAAAGTTGATAGTGAAGCTAGCAGCTAAATTTTCTTAAATAATTTCATGTGGTACATGAATGAATTCATCCCTGATAGTTCTTCATTGGATAAATGTTTATTGAACACTTATCCTGTGTGAGGCACTGTTTTAGGTAGGGCAAACAGGTGAAGATCTCTGCCTTCAAGGAGCTTACAGTCTAGACTGGCAGAGACAGATAATAAGGAATAAAAAGAATAAATGGAGAGATAGTGGAGCACATTAGAAGGTATTGAGTGCTGTGAAAAAGCAAAAGCAGAACAGGGCAAGGAGAATCTGGGGTGTATGTTGATGGCCGATTTGCCATTTTAAGTAGGGTGGTTGGGTGGACAAGGCAACATTTGAAGCTAGACTTAAAGGTGGTAAGAGAGTTATCCACCCAAGTATTGGGGAGGAAGAACTTTCTGAGCAAACAGAACAGCCTGCCTGGTGGGCTTGAGAAACAGCAAGAAGGTCAGTGTGTCTGGAGCAGATTTAGGAAGTGAGAAAGCAGCAGGTAAAGATATCTATCAGGGGCCCAGATCACGCACATAGGACTTTGTAGACCACTTAAGGGTTTGGCTTTTACTCTGGATGAAAGGGGAACATTGTAGGTTTCTGAGAAGAGACTTGACATCATCTGACTTAGGACTAAAAAGTTTTTCTGTATTGACATTAAATTGTGAGGAAAAAAAAATAGAAGCCTGAGACCGAGCATAAGTTTCTTGCAGGTGAGAAACAGTGGTGACTTGGGCCAGCAGGGAGCAGAGGAGGTGAAGAAAAGTGGTCAGATTCTGGACAGATAGTTTGTGGGTACATTTGCTAACAGATTGGATATGATGTATGAAATAAAGAGAAGGGTCAAGAATGACCCCAAGAGTTTTAACCTGAATTTAACTGAGACAAAAAGGTAAGGCTGCAGATAGAGCAGGTTTGGGTGGGGAAGAGCTGAAATTTGGTTTTGATCGTGTTATATTTGAAATGTCATCCAGGTATTGATGTCAAGAAGGAAGTGAGATATGACAGAAGTTCGAGAGAAGGGCCCAGAATATAAACACGATATTGTACTTGTTAATGTGAAAGTAAAATGTATAGGTTTTATGAGTATAATAATTAAAGTAGGATACATTATTAGGCTCTACATTGTTCTTAGACTTCATGGAAAATATATAGTATAATATATGACAGATCCCTCAGTCACAAATGAATGGATGCACATGAATGACTACTATCCCAAGGTCATCCATTAAGGTGTGCTTTTCAGGGGTCTGTTTTGGTATCACAAAGCCAAGTGCATTGGACATGTTGAGGCTGAAGTTCCATTCAGAAGTTTTCTCTTAATGCAATATGGTTTATACAGTATTTGAAAGTAAATTCTTTACAAAGCAACCCAGAAAACCCACTTATAATCTCTAATTATGCTTAGCTATTATTTTCTGAATATTTATGAGAGGTTTAATTAGCCCTCTGCCTTCCACATGTTTAATATATTAACAAGAGAGCCTGTCTGGCTTGACATCCTTTTCTGTGAGCGATTTGGAAATACTGAAACTCATAGAAATGATCATTATCATTGCACCATACTTCAGTTCTTTTCCTTGGAGAATCCATGAGACTGGAATCTTGTCTTTGAAGGAATCCTTCCTTTACTACGGGGCACCTGGAGGGCAGGGATGTGTGTTCGTCAGCAGTGTGTCCTCAGGATCTGGCCGGATCTCTAATTCATAGTCCATAGTTCTAGTTCTAGTTCATAGTAAAAGGAGGTGTTTGTTCAAGTGAATGAAGTAGCATGATACTCTTCAAAGGTTAGCACTCATTCTTTGTTGGATGACAGTCATGTTGGGTTAAAAAAAAAAAAAAAAAAACCCAATTGCTGCTAGTTTGGGAATCACTGAAATTTTTTAATGTTTGGCTTGCAATTAATTACCCAATAGTTACGCAAATACACAATTCCATCAATGAGCTAATTAACATTTACGATTAACAGTTGACAGCTGAATCATCTAGTAGTGAAATGTAATCAAAACCTTCTAGAATATGTTTATACAGCCTGACTATATATTTTTTTCAGTTTGTCTTATAAGCTGAATTTGGTATTTTCTGGTATTTTAGATTTCCTTGGCCTTATTTGGCAGTCCCACAGGTAAATGTCAAACATAAGCCGTAATGTTCACAAACAGATAAACCTTGCACACATCAAACCATAACTAAACCAAATGTATTTTTTCATTTAAAGAACAATTGAGAGTTGCTATGTCATTACCTGAATGATACTTTTTCAACAGAATTGCTAAATATCTGACCTACTCCCAAAAGCTATGGCTTTTCTCATTTAAAAGGCTGAATAGCTTTCCTCATTTGCAGTCATTTTTGCATTTTATTCTTTAGTGTAACTCATTTTTCAGCATAACTTTATCATGAAGCTGTTATTTCCACCATATTTTTACATGTGGACTCTGAAAGCTTTGCCCATCTGTGGTTCAGCAGACATTAAGCTCATCTTCGTTAAGCTCAGGTGTGTACATGTGACTCCCAGCTCTCTCAGTTTTCAGGATTTTTTCGTCCTATCGCCCCAGTCAGGCCCCTGTGTATACCATGGGCTGTATCATCTGTGCTTCCACCTTTTAGTTGGCTGCTGTTGTTTAAATTTTAGAAGAATTTATCTTTATCTTGGGCTCCCTCTACTGTTTGGGATGGTTATTTATCAACAAAGAGATACTTAAGCTTGATGCTAGTTAATAGTCATGATTGGTTTTGTTTTGGTCAAGAAATATTTGGCAGCCACAGATAGGTTGAACATAAACTATGAATTCACAACTTATCAAAGGATGGTTTGAATTAAGTTTCTAAGGGTCAAACCTTTCCATTCTTTCTCTGAAGAGGCAATCAATTAAGGCTGTGACGTATTAGGGGTTATAGGAAGCTGCACCTACATGCAGTATTTTAGAACTGTAGTCAAACCTGGGTTTAAGAGAAGCCGTTATTCCCTCCTAACCTCCTAACCTAAGCCCCATCCTCCATCAGATTTAACAAAGAAAGGACTTTTTTCAGCATCAGAGTGTCAGCTTTCGCTGGAGGACATTCCTATCTTCCAGCTGTCACTTGGTAGCAAGAAATTTGACAAGATGGAATTTTTTAAAGAAGGGAGTAAATATTTGACTTTGTCTTTAGAAATTGTTAGAATTTGAACATAGGTCATATTTGAGGAACCCCAGTTTCTGTCTCAAGTGATCCAGCTGAGAGTCGGAATCCCGTGGGCTCTTTCCTGGCACACCAACTCCACGCCAGTGCCTCAGAGGTCACACAGGTGCTCTGGGCAGTTCTTGGTCTTCAGCAAGTCACCAGCAGTGAGTTCTACCTGCAGAAGATCTGGAAGTGCTTGTCTGTTTCACATGGGCCCGTAGTTTGTCCCTGATTTTTCTTTTTGCCTTTTTATCACGCGCTAGACTGGGAAGCTCGCATTGACAGCCACGGGAGGGTCTTTTACGTGGACCACGTGAACCGCACAACCACCTGGCAGCGCCCCACAGCAGCAGCCACCCCCGACGGGATGCGGAGATCTGGATCCATCCAGCAGATGGAGCAGCTCAACAGGCGGTGGGTGACCAGCATGCAGTGAACCCCTGGAAGCCATGAAAGGGGAAGGGCATTAATGAAATTCCCTCTTAGACTTATCTGCTCAGATTGTATGAGGAAACTGCAAAGTAATCAACCAACTCATAGTCAGTACTTGGAAAGCTAAATTTATGATTCAGCAGCAGGGCATCAGCTAAGCCTGAGTGTCATTTAATGATGGGCAGTCCTCTGTACACCTTGATGGCCCAGCTCAAACACAGGTGTTCTTAGCCAAGGGCGAATGGGCCACCCCCCACCCAGGTATTCACTGAGGGTGTCAGTGTTCCGGGAACCACTCAGAAACTGTAAGCAAGTTATACATGGTGCACATTTTTCTGCCAGACATTCATATCTGTCATAAGAATCTCAAATAGGTCTGGAACACAAACACTTTGGAAACAGTTTGAAAACATTCCAAGGATAGGTTTAACAGAATACTAAAAGCTGCCGGAGAAAAAGCTGTCTCATAAATTGCTGTATTCATGCCTACTCCAGTCCCGTAATTGCTACATACTCAGAACTATACATTCTTAAACAGCTTTCATCATAGAAAATGAAATATTTAAAAATACTTTTTGAGAATTGTTTTGTCTAAAACATAGGCCCTTTACTAGTTTTTAGTATGTAAAGATGTCATTTTGTTTTCAACATGCAAATGAAACCCTCAATAGCATCTGTCCCATGTGGTAAGCTAGTACGAGCATCACACTCAACATCTTGCTCCTTTAAGATCAGGGCAATGGCTATACTTTTAGTAGCCAGGAATGCAAACTGCAGGCTCAACTTCGTTCATAACCACCTGATGTCTTGCTAGTGTGACGTAAAGGAAAAAGGTGGAGAGGGACGAGAATAAATAATTGGACTTGGGGGACACAGCTATGGAGAACAAACATCCCTTGAGAGTAAACTCTATACTACAGAAAAAAGGGACAATTTAATACTATTAGAAATAAACAGAAAAAAAAGTTGAACTTCTAGTTACTGCTGTTGTAGACAGCGTGCGTTAGTTGCTCAGTCGTGTCCGACTCTTTGTGACCCCATGGACTGCTCTGTCCATAGGATTCTCAAGGCAAGAGTACTGGAGTGAGTTGCCATTTCCTTCTCCATGCTGTAGGCAGAGGAGGATGCTTTAGGTGAAAATCGCGAGGATTCTTTTATCACATGAGCATTTGGAAGACACTTGCTTTCCATTTTTCCCCATCAATATCTGAGTGTCATTATTAAGAACCATAAAGCATTTTCATTGGCAGCATATTTCTCTAGTTATTCCCACAGAAAGAAATCATATTACAAGGAAGAACATATTGTATATAAATGTACCAAAAGCCATGGGAGTGTCCTTTCATGGTGTTTGCAACTAAAAATGCAGGGAACACAGCAAGCTCATTTTAGATAGAGATCCTGTTCAGATGCCATAGGCAGACATAGCCTCAAGGTCTGTCTTGCCAGACAGATAAGTTGAAAGTATTTATCAGACTAAGAAACAGGGAGAACACCATCAGGTTATATCTATGAGAGGTTCAGTTGAAACACTAAAACAAACCAGAAGCAGAATTAAACACCTTGACTCATGACATAAACATACTTGGAAGTTTGTTCATGATGTTCAGATTGTATAATATAAAATGAAAGTGAAAGTGAAGTCACTCAGTCGTGTCCGACTCTGCGACCCTGTGGACTGTAGCCCATCAGGCTCCTCCATCCGTGGGATTCTCCAGGCAAGAATACTGGAGTGGGTCGCCACTGAAGCCAAATACATCCTTAACCAGGCCTCTAGAGAAGTGCGCAGGCTTTGGTGTATAAAGCCCTATGCCCTCCAGTGGAGCTGAACATGCTGAGAAAGGCCAGACTTTGATGAACAGGAAGCTGTATTTGCTGCATCCGTTTGGACAGATAAAGCAATTTGAGAAAGTGCTTATTTCTAGTGAAAAATCCTACCTAGGGAAACTTAGATAACCTTGAGATAAGTATCCAGGCTCTTCAATGCTTATTTTAGCCTATTGCCTTCAAGCACTTAAAGTTTTTCAGTGATTTGGCCTGATAACAGCAGCCACACAAAGTATTCTGTCAGTCTTTTATCCACAGTCTTATGTGTGGTGCAGATGTGACCACACATAGGGGACATTTGTTGATAATCTACAGTTATCAGGAGAAGTCGACACCCATCACTGTCTCATAGCAAAATGGAAATACTTTTCAGTGTTACAAGAAGGAGTTTCTTTTGACTTCTGGTAGGGTGATTGTGAAAGGCAAATGTTTTGTGCAGAGATGTGCACTGCAAAATAAGGGGTTGACGCAGTAGCATGCAGTGGCCATGTGCCCTCGGCCACTCCCCAAGCGGCCTTGGTGGCTTTGCCACATGCTTCTGCTGCAAGGGAGTCCCTCGCTACCTGCCTTCCACCTGGCACCTGTCTCCATCCTACAAAGATGCAAACCTAACGTTGTTTGGCCTGGAAACCTCCCCAGAGCTCTCCACACAGAGCCAGTGGCTGCCTCCTCTGCAGCCCCATTACTGATGGGGCACCGTGCCCGCCACTGGTACTCTCCTTACCTTCTTCCTCATTCGTCTGTGTCCCTCCTCCCAGTGGCTGGATGCGGCCAGAGTTTACCAGGACTCAGTACAAGACAATTTCCCAAGTTAATTCCTGCACTTTCAGAATATCCCGAATGAACTAACTCTACCTTCTTCACAAATACTTCTCAAACAAACCAAAAATATAAATACATAGTCTGATTTTAAATAGTCAACTCAAGTTTGATGTTTTAGTTATCTGGATAAAATTATACTATGGAGAAATGGAAGTCTTAAATATGAAAAAAAAAAAGAAGGATCTTAATCCTATACCCCAAGGATTCGCTTTTCTAAAAGATTAACTGTCTTCAAGTTTTCAAGTTCCATATGCACAATCTTTGTATATTTAAAATGATGATATAGTTTTATATTCATTTTTCACTTACTACATTATTAGCATTTGCATATTGCTACATAGTCTTAAAGTTATCACTTAAGTGATAGTGTTCCAATGAATGAATGTAATTTAGTTAATTTGTCATATTGTTGAATATTTATTTTTATCACTATTTTGGGCAAGACCCAAGGGCATGTAAAATGTTAGGATTGTCTTAGCATGTTTCCTTTGGGTTATATTCC
Organism: Oreotragus oreotragus; assembly: GCA_006410675.1. Lineage (NCBI taxonomy): Eukaryota > Metazoa > Chordata > Mammalia > Artiodactyla > Bovidae > Oreotragus > Oreotragus oreotragus. The sequence goes on from SJYX01003460.1 coordinate 188,475, forward strand.
CAAAACAGCAGGCCAAGGGAGATCTGTGTGGTTTCAGTATTTGATATCAGTGTTTGAGTATTTTTTAAAGTGATCCTGCAGATTCACTCTGCCAGCAATGGTACCCTCCCTCCCTTATCATCTTTGGGTGGGTTTTTACTGCAATTCTCCTGGTGTTTTGGTGCATCTTACATTTCACTTCTTGGAGGGAGAGTCTACTTCTGCTTCATGAGTTCTTCTTTTACCAATTTTAGCTCCTCCTGTGAGAATTGTCTGTCCCTACAAGTTTAGTTTGTTTTGGCTTGGCTCCTGAAGGGTTTTGTTTTTTGTTTTTTCCTTCTGGTTTGGTTTTGTGTGTGTTCCTCTGTGTATCCATTTACAAATTAGACATTCCAGCTGACTTTCTTATCAGTTTCCATAAACTCTATGCAATATAAATATTTAAGCTTTTACTGAAAAAACTAAAATGTGAGGGGGTTATTGAAGGACTCTTCTTGATGAAATAGAAGAGAACCAGCTCTCTGACCCCCTCTTTCATCTTCAGATCAAAGAGGGCCTCTGAGGCTACAGCCCTGCCTTCACTGGGGGATCCTCCATGAGTTGCTCTGTGGCCTGCTTCTCCAGGACTGTCCCTTCTCCAGCAAAGGCCAGGAGTGGGGTCTGGCACTTGGGTTTTGAGGCTGCTGACCTAGTAAGGTATGGGACACCACAGGTCCAACGAAGGACATGTGGAGCAGGTTGTGAAATTTCGACATTTTTTATCAAATACGGTTATATTCTCTCATTAAAATTATCTTCTGTGGTCACTGCACTTTGGGAAGGAGAAGAGGCCACAGCATGAGGTTTGTCCAAGCCCTGTTCCAGATGTCTGATGCTGAGGCACGAACCACCCAGACTTAGTGGTGTAAACACCAATAATCGATTATTAACACCATTGCGGTCATCATGTCACCCTCTCTCATGGTTATCGTGGGGGGCTGAGTTCAGTGAGGCCCTTCTCGGGGTGTTTCATGGCTGCAGTCAGAGGGTGGCTGGGCCGGAGAGGCACCTATCTCGAGGTGGACACGGGCTGTTGGCTGGGGCCCCAGCTGTGACTGTCACCCCGAGCACCTGCGTGTGGACTCTCCATGTTGCCTGGGCTTCCTCACAGCATGGCTGCTGTATCCCATCACACTTGTCACTTTTATTATTGTCTACTCATCCAGGAAGCCACAAGACCTTCCCAGCTTGAAGGGGAGGGGATGCTGATTCGACCTCTTAATATTAACAGGAGAAAGATTCTAGAAGAGGTTGTGGACTAAAAAATATCGTTGAGTCACTTTTGGAAAATGCAGCCTGCCTTGAGCCACTTAGGGGATCCTCTGACAGCAGGTCCTTTGGCCTTTGGCAGGCCTCACTCCTCCCCCAGGCCAAGGTTACAACCTTGGGCAGCTTCTCATGGGCTCACTGAGTAACCCCCCACCCCCGCCCAAGGCCACACTACTTGAGTCCCAGCAAGAACTCAGGAACCTCACAGACAAACAGCCTGCACCTTCCCTACATCCTCCCTGCCACAGACATGTCGGGGCTAAATACACATAAGCCTTTCTGTCTCTCTGCTGCTTTGCTCATTCCTGTCCTTCCACATTTTCTCATAAGAGGCCTTCTCAGGAATGCCTCCCAGTAACTGCTGCAGGCAAAGCCATCACTCTGCCAGGTGTCAGGAAGGAGTGGCTGAGTCTCCTTAGATAAAATAAAACCTCAGACTAGTGAGTATGTAGATAATACCATCTGAAGATTTGTTACAAATGCAGATTTCAATTTTGCTCCAGTTTCTGTAATTATAATAATCACCCAAATTATCACTCTGGCAGGTAGTCTGGAAACCACACTAGAAAACAAAATTCCTTTTTATTTTATTTATGTATTATTTTTGGCCAAGCAGCATAAAGGATCTTCATTCCCCAAACAGAGATTAAACCTCTGCCCCCAGCAGTGGAATCGTAGAGTCTTAAGACCACTGGATCACCAGGCAAATCCCCAGAACTCCTCTTTAAAGGTCAAAGAAAGGTCACTGGTCTTCAGAATGCCACCACAGAAGACCCTGTCTATGTGACAGTATCTCCCATGCCCCTACCTTGGATGGCACTGGCTACTTGCTGCTCCCCAGATGCTGGTCCCCCTTCTCTTCACGCTTCTTCCTCCACTGCCACATCTCTTCTCTGAGCACATGACCCACATAGCAACGCTCCCCTGACTGTGGTCATTGGCGTGACCTCTGGAACCTCCAGGTCAGCCTGTCCAAATCCACACTCAAGTCTTCCTGACAACCTGCCCATCCCACCTGGTCTTCCTCATGGCTGGTGCCTCCACCCACCTGCTCTAAGCGGAAGCCCTCCTTCCTTCTTCTCCAGCTTCCATATCCAGGCCCCAAATCCTGTTAAGTCTACATGTAAAGTTATTACAGTTTGGCTGCTAAAGATCTCTGAAGTTCAGTCCCTTCTCTCGTTCCTACTATGCCAGGAGGAAAAGGGAGGCAGAATTCCTGTCCTGTGCATCAGTGGGCTGAGAGACATCAGGCAAAGTCAAGGCCACACAGGACGAAGGAAGGAAGCAAAGCAAAGAGGAACTAGACAGCTGGACACCTGCATACAAAACACAGTGAGGCTTAGGCAGGCAGGTATACTTTAGGTATAGTTTAGGCAGGTGTACTTTAGGCAGGCAGGGAGGTTTAGGTAGGCAGGCATAGCTGATCTTACATATTGTAGTATCCCTACAACATGTGGGTGTTCCCTTCCCCAGAAGCATCCTAAGAGACCAGCATGACACACCACGCCTGTCTAAGTCCAGGTTTCAGCATCTCCAGCCTGGACCGATGCGGTAGTTCTCAGCTGCTCTCCCCAACTCCAGGTTTTTCTCCTCCCATGCACTCCACATAGGTGGGGGTCAGTGTAGAGCTGAATCTGCCTCTTTCTCAGCAGCTGTCCAGTCCCTACAGCAGCAGTTGTCAAAGTCAATCCCTGGACCAGCAGCAGCGGCTGCCTTACCTAGGAACTAGTTAGAAATGCACGTGCTTGCCTGCCATCACTCCATCCCCAGACCTACTGAGTCAGAGAGACTCGGAGTGGAGCCTGGCAGCCTGTTTTCACCAGCCCTGCAAGTGATTCTGATGTAGCTCTGGGCCTAGAGAACAATGTTCCACCAGTGCTGGCACCTCCTAGGTGCTTTCTGCCACTGTGCTGGTCCCCTGGCCCTGCCCAGTGCCTACACATCCTGGTGCCACCACCAAGCTTCTCAGAGTTCTCTCAGGTGAAGTCTTTGGCATGTTTTATTTCCTCTGTGAACCTTCCCTCCAAGCTCCCTGATAAGTCCATACGCTGGCTTCGGGATATATGTGCCTCGGCTGCTTCCTTGTCCCTGTTCATACCTCTGATACATGTAGGGCATCATGTTCACATCACCAGAGTCACGGTCTACATGCCTTTCCCTTTTTTGCTCTGTCCTGACTGTGAGTATTCAGAGAGTGAGGTCATATTCCAGTCTTCTCTTTGGTCTGAAAGTCCAGCACAGAGCAGGCCCCATTGGAAGAGTCAGTGAATATTTAGTAAATAAGGTGACTGATTGGCCTACTAACTCATTCTCCAACTTGGGAAGAAAATTCAAAGGAACCTTCATATAAGCTGAAAGCATTTATTTGTCTGCCAGTGGTTTTTTTTTTAATGTTTAAAAATGTTATTTATTGAAGTATGGTTGATTTATGATATTGAGTTAATTTCTGCTGTACAGCAAAGTGATTCAGCTCTACATATATGTGTGTATGTATATATATATATATTCTTTTTCATTATGGCTTATCACAGGATATTGAATATAGTCCCCCTGCTATACAGTAGGCCCTTGTTCATCCATTCTATATATATTAGTTTGCATCTTTTAGTGTATAATCTTTGCACACTCCTTCCTAGTTATTCCTAGTCAGACTTCCTAGTCACTCAGTCGTGTCCGACTCTGCGACCTGTGGACTGTAGCCCACCAAACTCCTCCGTCCATGGGATTCTCCATGCAAGAATACTGGAGTGGGTTGCCATTTCCTTCTCCAGGGGATCTTCCCAACCCAGAGATCGAACCCAGGTCTCCCACATTGCAGGCAGATGCTTTAACCTCTGCACCACCAGGGAAGCCCCTTTCAATTTCTCTCGCTTTCCTGGTCATACCAGTTAACTGTCAAATAAAAATGAGTAGAACTTTTAGTTTGTAGACTTATCACAATCAAAGAGAGGTGATTGATATCTTAGTTTTAATATTTTAAAGTTCCTTCTCACACCATTATTTTAGATTCAGTCCAGTTTCGTTTAACGCAGGGCAGAGGCTGTTTTTTATAATGATTTTTTGTGTGTTTATTTTTTTTTTAAGTCACCATACTTGAAACATCATAGCTTACAAAGCAAAACGAAGTCAAATCACCTAGAGATACTTGTCTTGCGAATTAAATATCTTGGGAAAATTTTGAGCACTTCTCTCCTGACATTTCTTGACATCCAAGACAATTCTTTATAGATTTCCCCACTTACCTGACTCAGAGCATCAGTCCCTCAACAAGCCAACAAACCAAAGTAAACTCCTGTCTTTTCACTTTCTGATGCAAAGGTATCAAAATATTCAGCGAACCATTGCTACAGAGAGGCCTGAAGAAGATTCTGGTAGCCAGATTTGTGATCCAGTTCCAGCAGGAGGCGGTGGAGGAGGTGGGAGTGACTCAGAGGCTGAATCTTCGAGCTTAGGTATGGCCAGTGGATACCATGGGATGGAAGGTGGATAAGGGAGAGCAGGGAGGTGGGCAAAATCCAGGAGGAGAAAGATGCTTGGTGCCAGCAGGGTAAAGACAGACAGAAGTGTCTCACCAGGAATGTAAAGGAAAAGTGGATTCACAGTGAAGAGAACTGGTACTTGTGCATCAAGGTGATTTTTTTCAGTGTCTTAATCATTTCTTGTTGTATAAATTTATTTAGTGGTGTCCTAAGGATGTTTTCCACTTGTAAGTAAAAGAGGCAATAAGAATTCAAGGTCTCTTTCCAAAGAGCCACAACAATAGGAATAAGACTTGTTTGTATTTAGAATAAAATATCAATACAGTCTCCCCTGAGAGAGGAACCTGGCAGTAAAGAGGTTTTCCATTGGTCTTATGATTTTAAATACACCACCACCCAGGAAAATTCTTTACCAAATACCATCAGCATCCACTAGGGGGTCTGGTGTTCATTTCTTTGAATCTGCCTGAGTGGAACTCATGTAAATATTCGAAAAGCCTGAGACTGGCTTCTTTTTTGTTTGTTTTTAACTGAAGTATAGTTGACTTACAATGTTGTGTTAGTTTCAGGTGTACAGCAAAGTGATTCAGTTTTACACATAAATATTCTTTTTCATTATTGACTGTTAAGATATTTAATATAATTCCCTGTACTATACAGTAGATCCCTGTTATATATTGTTTTATATTATATTTATTATATTATGTTATATTTTATTATATTATATATGTGTTTAGTCGCTCAGTCATGTCCAACTCTTTGTGACCCTATGGACTGTAGCTGGCCAGGCTCCTCTGTCCATGGAATTCTCCAGGCAAGAATATTGGAGTGGGTTGCCATGCCCATCTCCAGGAGATCTTCCCAACCCAGGGATCGAACCCAGGTCTCCCACATTGCAGGTGGATTCTTTACTGTCTGAGCCACCAGGGAAGCATCTATACAGTGATTAATCCCAAACTCCTAATTTAGCCTTCCCCTGCTCCTTGCCCCTTTGGTCACCATAAAGTTGGCTTCGATGAAAAGATTGCTTTCTATTTTTTATACCTATAATAGCATAAGGTTATCACAGCAACATCCTGATAATCCAAATCTCTTAAATTGGGTAAACGATGGCAGATTGACAGGTAGAGAACAGTCTGAGCAAACAGCCAGGCATCCGGCAGGTCTCAGCTCTCTCTGAAAAGCAGAAGAGTGGATATTTTCATAGCCTCTTTTAAATACATATATCTAGTTCCACCAACAATTTTAATTGCCTCCATTCTAATCATTTTGTCAGATGTTAACTAAACTGACTAGTTAAGGGTTTTCTATTATTAATTCCTTTGTTTGACTGCTGAGAGAGATTTGGTAAGGTGGTGGAATAATTGGAACTATGAGGGAAAAGGAAGAGAAAATTCCTTTTGGGGTTTGGTATTGGATCTGCTGGTACTTGCTGTATAACAAATCATCCCAAAGCTTAGTATCTGAAGCTCACAGCCATGCATTAACCTTCCCCCGCCCCAGTTCTGCAGGTGGGCAGTTTGAACTGAGCTCTGCCAGGTAATTCCTCAGGGCACTGGGCCCACACGTGCCCCTGTGGAACAGGCCGCAGGCTGGCTGGCCTGAAGTGGCCTCAGCCAGGGTGGCTTGTCCCTGCTCCCCATGGCTTTTCATCTCGTGACGCGGGAGAGAAAGTAAGTAGGGACCTACAGGCCTCTCAAAACCCTGGCTCAGAACCTCTGGCAAATTTTGTTGGTTAAAGCAAAACTCAAGGCCAGCTTGATTTAACATGGGGAGAGGCTGCAAAGTCCCAGAGTGATGGGGATGAAGAGAGAGGAAGGATTGTGATCCTTTCTGCAAACAAACTGACATAGCTATGGTGAGCAACTTGTAAAGAAAATAAGAAAAATTCATTGGGTTAAAAGGGATGAGTTATTTGAGGACTTGATCCAGCAGAAGTTAGACTGGAATACTCTGGGAAATAATGAGTCTCAACTGAGACACAGTGATGGGACACCTGGCCATAACTGTGACACTGGTTGGATCACCATTCAAAACAACAGTCCTCTCCAGCAGTGCTGGTGAAGGCTTGTAGTGCCTTCAAGAAGGCTGCTAGTGCCACAAAAGAGAAGTCCTCTAACTGAAATGATCTTTTTCCAGTGCATTCAGTTGCTTTGTTTCACTTCTTCCAGATCTGAGAAGAGATGGGTCACTTTCTCCAGTAAGTTCACAAAAAATCACCCTGCTGCTACAGTCTCCAGCGGTCAAATTCATCACCAACCCTGAGTTCTTCACTGTACTGCATGCCAATTATGTGAGTGTTCCCACACACAGAGGGGGCCTGGGCTGGCTTCTGGCAAGACCCGAAATGCAACTTTGCAAAGTCATTGGACAGATTAAAGAGGATAGCATTCTAACTCAGGCAAGGGGGTGGGGTGGGATATGGTGGGGTGAGGGGTGGAGGCAGGGAACAGGAAGAGAAAAAAGATGGTCCCTTTTTATTCTCTGTGAGTCTCCCCAAAAGGAGAAAAGCTAAATTTAGGAATGCTGTATCTGCTTTGGGTTTTTGTTAGGTTCAAATGGGTTAATGTCAGTGAAAGTATTTGGAAACAAAGGTGCATTTTTATTATAGTTAAAATTTTTAAGGGACAAAATTAGGAAATTGACAGATTCCCTTCAACCTGAATCATTTTATAAAATCACTTTCATTAAAGAAAGTTGAAAATAGATAAATATATAATTAGTTTATCAAATAACCTGCTGCTGCTGCTACTGCTGCTGCTAAGTCACTTCAGTTGTGTCCGACTCCCTGCTTATGGTTAATTTAATGTGATTTTTACATTTTTAGCTTTCTCTCTCTCTCTCTCTCTTTTTTTTTTTTTTTTTTTTTTGGGTATTGTCAAGAAAGCAATGACATGATATTGGCATGCATGCATGCTCGGTCACTCAGTCGTGTCTGACTCTTTGTGACCCCATGGACTGTAACCTGACAGGCTCCTCTGTCCATGGGATTTCTAAGCAGGAATACTGGAGTAGGTTGCCATGCCCTCCTCCAGGGGATCTTCCTAACTCAGGGATCGAACCCAAGTCTTAAGTCTCCTGTGTTGGCAGACCAGTTCTTTACCACTAATGCCACCTGGGAGTGAAATGAAGTCACTTAGTCGTCTCCAACTCTTTGCGACCCGATGGACTGTAGCCTGCCAGGCTCCTCTGTCCATGGGATTTTCCAGGCAAGAGTACTGGAGTAGGTTGCCATTTCCTTCTCCAGGGGATCTTCCCAACCCAGAGATCGAACCTGGGTCTCCTGCATTGTAGCAGTAGTAGTAGTGAAGTCACTCAGTCGTGTCCGACTCTTTGCGACCCCATGGACTGTAGTCTACCAGGCTCCTCTGTCCGTGGGATTTTCCAGGCGATAGGCAGATGCTTTTTACCATCTGAGCCACCAGGGAAGTCCACCTGGGAAGCCCCCCTGATATCCTGATATTACTGTAGTCATTGCTTTTTTCATTTGACATGTGTTTCCTGCGGTTCAGGCACAGATCTAGGTGCTAGATGTAAAGACAGATTAGCGTGACACCTGATCATCAGAAGCTCCCCGTTTTGTTGGGCAGCCGACGTGCAAAGATGAGTCTACTGTGATAGGACATAGCTGTCATCTGGGAGGAACAAAGTGCCCTGGAAGCGCACGTGATGCTCTGGACACTCAGGGAGCAGTCCTGAGGAGACTGAGTCCTGAACGTTGAAAGTTGACAGGGCAGAGGCTCCAGACAGTGGGAGAAAGGACTCAGCCTGGAACTGGGTCCAGTGGGGCTGGAGCGTGGTGACAGGCAGAGGTGGGAAGAGAGGGTGGAGAATAGCAGCAAATTACCTGGTACATCATGGAAAGAAGCCTGGATCTACCTCAGTAGGCAACCAGAACCAGCTGCAGTCTCAGACATTGTCATCAGTTACACAATCTGAGAGGTTATTTTCTCAGGTAGAATTGTGGGAGAGGGACTGAGAGGTTAAGACGAGAGCCTGGTTCCAGTGCTTAAGTGCGCAACAATGAAGGGCTTCCCTAAGAAAGGGTCTGGGAGCAGGGAAAGAGCAACTCAGGAGATATTTCTCCAGGGACTCAGTCATGCTTGGGACCACTATGATTGAGGGGGATGGAGGGTGAGGACCCAAGAAAGTCTAAGTCCTTTCTGCTTTGTGCCCCTGAGTTAAATGTCCCCATTCGACAGTAGTTTGATTAGGTGATGGGAGCTGTGGCAGGGGAGGAGGGACTAGTTTTTGAGCAGGTTATATTTAGGAAACCTCTTGGACATCTAGTGATTAGATCGAGAGCTGCTGCCCAGTGGGACAGGGGTGAGTCACGAAGCAGGACAAAAATGCTAGATAGTGGTGCTCTCTGAGTTGTTCCCCAGCCTGCTCTGGCTACTAACAGTCTTTCCCTGAACCACACACACCCACCAGCCCCAGGTAGCATAAAATGGTTATGTGGCACAACTAGAAACTCCTGAAGCTTTCTTCATTTCTTCTCATCTTCCAACCCCTACAAACAGTCACATTTGTACATAGAAAGGAGTGGCAGACCTTTGAAGGTCAGCCCTAAAATTCACAGGGAACTTTAACTAATACACCCTGTTTTATAGATGAATAGAGGAGCAATCCCCTGGAGAAGCGAAAGGCTACCCACCTCAGTATTCTGGCCTGGAGAATTCCATGGACTGTATAGTCCATGAGGTTACAAAGAGGTGGACACGACTGAGAGCAACTTTCACTTTCAACACTTTGAAGAAGACCAAGGATGAACCTGTGCCGTCAGAGGAGGAACCAGGGAGGAAAGGGAGGAGATGCTCAGAGAGTCAGAAGGAGATTCAGGGGAGCAGAACCAGGCTGGGGCAGAGTGGGTTGGGGAGGGAGGAAGGGGAGGGGAACTTGAGATGCAGGGGAGTTGGACAGTGTCCTAGGATGCTGGAGCAGTAGTAGTCAGATTGCGAGGAGGTCCATGTGTGTTCATGGTGGGCAGGTTACTTCTGGAGCAAGATCTCTGCTTCCAAGGCCTCCTCCTCGAGACTCACAATAAATCCCTGTGTAGCAACCACATCGCATCCCATTAAGGTGCTCAAAGTATGCCTGGTTTGTGTTTCTCCTAATCCCCACTCTCTTCCCCATCTGCCTGGACCCCATCTCAGAGTGCCTACCGAGTCTTCACCAGTAGCACCTGCTTGAAGCACATGATCCTCAAAGTCCGGAAGTCAGAAGGAGATTCAGGGGAGCAGAACCAGGCTGGGGCAGAGTGGGTTGGGGAGGGAGGAAGGGGAGAGGAACTTGAGATGCAGGGGAGTTGGACAGTGTCCTAGGATGCTGGAGCAGTAGTAGAGTCAGATTGCGAGGAGGTCCATGTGTGTTCGCGGTGGGCAGGTTACTTCTGGAGTAAGATCTCTGCTTCCAAGGCCTCCTCCTAAAGGCTCACAATAAATCCCTGTGTAGCAACCACATCGCATCCCATTAAGGTGCTCAAAGTATGCTTGATCTGTGTTTCTCCTAATCCCCACTCTCTTCCCCATCTGCCTGGACTCCATCTCAGAGTGCCTACCGAGTCTTCACCAGTAGCACCTGCTTGAAGCACATGATCCTCAAAGTCCGGCGGGATGCACGCAACTTCGAACGCTACCAGCACAACCGAGACTTGGTGAATTTCATCAACATGTTCGCAGACACGCGGCTGGAATTGCCCCGGGGCTGGGAGATCAAAACGGACCAGCAGGGAAAGGTGAGCATGACTGCTGCTGGGGCCTTACATCAGAAGGTGAAGACCCATGAGCAGGTGAGGAGGGAGGTTGATGAGGAGATCAAAGCCTGTTCCTGAGACGCGCTATTGACCACCAGGCAGAAGGGAGGGTAATTATCCGCATTGGGATTTCTGTCTTTTGATGTTTAGAATGTTTCCAAATGTCCCTGACTTCTGCCCACCGATGCTAATAGCACCTCCACCAAGTGGTGACATTGCTATGTGTCCCCTCGGTGGGGAGGAGGGTTGGGGGACAGTATCACACCCAGTTAAGAACTACAGGCTCCATATTTCTTAATTTAGATTTGGAACGTGAAACCAGATTCTATTCAGTGAGCTTTGATTGTTTTGCCTCCTTAGTTCCCTCTCAGAAGATTAAATTATTAGTTAAATGGGAATGACATTATTAAATTATTCATTGTGATTTCCCTAATAAGCCTTCAGTTCTCATTAAAACAGGGTGAATTGGGCCAATGAAGTGTTACTGGCTTGCATTTTGCTTTTGTGTGGCATTAACCAAAACTAGTCTTTCCCAGGGATGCTGTAGAAGCCTAGCTGAGTCAGCTAAAGCAAGAATGCTCTTTCTTAATCACCATCAATCACTTTCATGTATTTATAGGAATGTGATTTCCCTAATAAGCCTTCAGTTCTCATTAAAACAGGGTGAATTGGGCCAATGAAGTGTTACTGGCTTGCATTTTGCTTTTGTGTGGCATTAACCAAAACTAGTCTTTCCCAGGGATGCTGTAGAAGCCTAGCTGAGTCAGCTAAAGCAAGAATGCTCTTTCTTAATCACCATCAATCACTTTCATGTATTTATAGGACAGGTCAAACAGGCTACCGAGGAATCGTCCCTGTGTAATCTTTTATCAACTTTAGTAGAAAGACTCCTTCCCTCTTCTAGTGTCAAAAAAATCAGAAGTGTTGCCAGCAAACATGTGTCTCAACCGAAAACTGCATCATGCAGCTGTCTTCGTCTGCGCTTGTGACCGTGCAAAACCACGTCCCCAAAGTCGGCTGATGGATGCCCTGGGAACCAGAAACCCCTCTCCACAATTTGTCGTGTCCCAGTACCTGAGCCCTCTGAAATATGGGAGGAAAGATTGTGCCCTCTAACTGATGCAAGTCCGTCAGTACAGTGAATATGACCAGCTCTGCAGTCGGGGATGAACTTGTCAGGGGGTGGCTTGTGTAGTGGAAAAACCACTATAGACAGAATCTACTCTTATTTACCAGATGTGGCCTCCACTGGGAGAATGACAGTGAAACATGGTGTGGGAAACACGCTTTCTATACGAAAGAAACAGAGCGGGTTCCAGAACACTAGACCATCTTCTCACTCAGCCAACATGCCTCTCACTTTGGCAACACGTTCAGAGTCAACAGCCTTCCCTTTCAGGGTGCACCATGTAGGAAGAGGAGGGCTGGTCTGAGCTGTTTGGTGCCTTTGAATGCACATCATCCCCACAAGGAAGACCAAATGCCATCTGACTCACCTGTCATCTTGAAAACCTGGAGAAGGTGGACACAGCCTCTGCCCAACGTCAATAGAGACTGCATGTGCACCTCAGGTTGGCTCCAGGGTTGAGCTGTGGAGGCTGGTCATCATCCAGGAGGTGGTGGGGCTCAGGCAGTAGGACAGATGACAGCCTGTCAGGGACAGATGTGAGATGGAGGTGGCCTCTACTAAGGAACATACACGCAACAACAAAGGAATAAGAGGCCTCTGAAGGAAACAGAATCTTTAGCTTGAGAAAAAGCATTTCTTTTAGTATAATTTTCTTCATAAAATAGAAACAAATACTTTAAAGACATCTGTTTATCATCTACACAATGGCACAAGAACACATGACTTACACTGAGCAAGAAGAACCCACACACAGAAAACAAGCCAGAGGAGAGCAGACATAAGAAGACAGAGCCAGCGCAGGGTCCAGCAGTCCTACCCCGGGTATTGATTCAGAAGAGCTGAGCGCAGAAGCTCAGAGATCTCTGCACTGCTGTGGGTTTTGCAGCGTTAATCAAATAGCAAAGATACGGAAGCAGCCTAAATGTCTCTTCATGGATGAGTGGATAAAGAAAATGTGGTATATACATGTATAAGGGGGTCTTATTTAGCCTTTAAAAAGAAGAGGATTCTGACATGCTACAGCATGGTTGAAGCTGGAAGACATTGTGCTAAATGAAATTAGCTAGTCGCAGGACAAAGACTGTTCCATTTATATGAGAGATCTAAAACAGTCATACTCATAGAAACAGTAAAGTGGTGGTTGCCGAGGGATGGGGGCAGGAGGAAGTAGGGAGTTTCTGTTCAACAGGAGTAGAGTTTCCGTTATGCAAGAGAAGTTCTAGAGATCAGCTATCCAATATTGTGCCTATAGTTAACAGTACTGTACTTTATGCACTTTAAATTTTTTCTTTTTTTTTTTTTTGCACTTTACATTCGTTAGGAAAACTCATGTTAAATGGTCTTACTACAGTTACAAACTAGAGAAGGACGTGGGCTAGATGAATGGCTTAAGAATTCATGAAACAACAAAATGTAACAGCATAAGGATAACAGAGAGGAGACATGACACTATGTAAAATCGAATCCCGGTTATAGAATATGAACAGGGAAGCAGCCCCCAAAGCACAGAGACGGTACCCTTTTGCAACCAGTGAAGGGTAAAGTGAAAAAGATATATATGAAAACCAGGAAAAGACAAAAATGTATCTCACTGTCTCAGCAAGAACCAATTAAATATCACAAACTCCCTTAATTTCCCTTGCCTGTGTGCTCCACTGTGTAGTTTACATGTTTGTTCTATGTACTGTTTTGTCTGTTTCTCCTGGCAGAATTTTAAGCTCTTTGAGAGCTGGGGTCTTTGTGTTGCTCACTGATGAAATTTCTAAGGGCCTAGAATAGTGTCTGGCACGTAAGCTGGCCCTCACTAAGTCTCTGTTGGATGAAAGGCTTCTAGATATTCTTGAAGAAGAAATTAAAATAATAGATACAGTAGCAATAAGTAAATATTAACTGTAAATATTAAATTATTACATATTGAAAATAAAGCTTTGATCTATGGGAAGATTAATTGGACTCACTGAGTTACAGTAAAATTAATTAAAATAAATGCTACTCTGGAATGTCTTTAAATCAAGACTTTAAAAATCTGATCAATATACAGCAATGATAATATGAAAGTCATTTACGAAAGAATTAAAAATCAACAAACCTCAAACTTCACATCCATAAAACCAAACTGTAGAAATCCACAGAACAATGACTACAGGTTATTGATGAGAAAGATTGAGGCTCAATAATCCTATTTCCAGAAAAAAATTGCTGTTGAAGTATGAAGACAGTAGGGAAAAAGCCTCATGTGCAAGACTTCAGGGCTCACCCTACTCTTTTGCCTGCCCTAAGAAAAGAGCAAAAGCCATTCTCCAGATGGTTCACAAATGATACAGAAGAGAAAATCAATAATGGGAAAATCATAGCATTAAAAAACTTTAGTGATGGGTATTTAAATCAATCAAATGCACAAATATAAATGTAAATAATTGCTTTAAAATTATAATGCTTTGTGTTGAAAAAACTCAATAAAGTATGGGAAAATATGTATAATGAAAATGGAATACTTGTATAAGAACAATTTGGATCAGTATCCCTGGACCAGAATTAAACAGATGAGGAAACAGAGAGTCGACTGGCAACCCAGCCCCCCAGGCTCTTATGGTGTCGTATGCGAGAGCCTATCCTTAAGTAAGGAATCAGGCCTTACTGGAGACATTCAAGCAAAGATTGGACGACTACTTTTCCAGAACAGAAGGGAAACTCATGCATCAAAAAAGGTGCCTAATAATGTACCAAAAGAATATGGCTGCACAAATTCTAGAATCTAATCAGATAAAACATTTTAAGGAATTTCTTGGAACCTACAGTAACTTTATAGAAACCTGCTTTTTGGACTGTGTTAAAGACTTTACAAGAAAAGAAGTAAAACCTGANCAGAGCCAGCGCAGGGTCCAGCAGTCCTACCCCGGGTATTGATTCAGAAGAGCTGAGCGCAGAAGCTCAGAGATCTCTGCACTGCTGTGGGTTTTGCAGCGTTAATCAAACAGCAAAGATACGGAAGCAGCCTAAATGTCTCTTCATGGATGAGTGGATAAAGAAAATGTGGTATATACATGTATAAGGGGGTCTTATTTAGCCTTTAAAAAGAAGAGGATTCTGACATGCTACAGCATGGTTGAAGCTGGAAGACATTGTGCTAAATGAAATTAGCTAGTCGCAGGACAAAGACTGTTCCATTTATATGAGAGATCTAAAACAGTCATACTCATAGAAACAGTAAAGTGGTGGTTGCCGAGGGATGGGGGCAGGAGGAAGTAGGGAGTTTCTGTTCAACAGGAGTAGAGTTTCCGTTATGCAAGAGAAGTTCTAGAGATCAGCTATCCAATATTGTGCCTATAGTTAACAGTACTGTACTTTATGCACTTTAAATTTTTTCTTTTTTTTTTTTTTGCACTTTACATTCGTTAGGAAAACTCATGTTAAATGGTCTTACTACAGTTACAAACTAGAGAAGGACGTGGGCTAGATGAATGGCTTAAGAATTCATGAAACAACAAAATGTAACAGCATAAGGATAACAGAGAGGAGACATGACACTATGTAAAATCGAATCCCGGTTATAGAATATGAACAGGGAAGCAGCCCCCAAAGCACAGAGACGGTACCCTTTTGCAACCAGTGAAGGGTAAAGTGAAAAAGATATATATGAAAACCAGGAAAAGACAAAAATGTATCTCACTGTCTCAGCAAGAACCAATTAAATATCACAAACTCCCTTAATTTCCCTTGCCTGTGTGCTCCACTGTGTAGTTTACATGTTTGTTCTATGTACTGTTTTGTCTGTTTCTCCTGGCAGAATTTTAAGCTCTTTGAGAGCTGGGGTCTTTGTGTTGCTCACTGATGAAATTTCTAAGGGCCTAGAATAGTGTCTGGCACGTAAGCTGGCCCTCACTAAGTCTCTGTTGGATGAAAGGCTTCTAGATATTCTTGAAGAAGAAATTAAAATAATAGATACAGTAGCAATAAGTAAATATTAACTGTAAATATTAAATTATTACATATTGAAAATAAAGCTTTGATCTATGGGAAGATTAATTGGACTCACTGAGTTACAGTAAAATTAATTAAAATAAATGCTACTCTGGAATGTCTTTAAATCAAGACTTTAAAAATCTGATCAATATACAGCAATGATAATATGAAAGTCATTTACGAAAGAATTAAAAATCAACAAACCTCAAACTTCACATCCATAAAACCAAACTGTAGAAATCCACAGAACAATGACTACAGGTTATTGATGAGAAAGATTGAGGCTCAATAATCCTATTTCCAGAAAAAAATTGCTGTTGAAGTATGAAGACAGTAGGGAAAAAGCCTCATGTGCAAGACTTCAGGGCTCACCCTACTCTTTTGCCTGCCCTAAGAAAAGAGCAAAAGCCATTCTCCAGATGGTTCACAAATGATACAGAAGAGAAAATCAATAATGGGAAAATCATAGCATTAAAAAACTTTAGTGATGGGTATTTAAATCAATCAAATGCACAAATATAAATGTAAATAATTGCTTTAAAATTATAATGCTTTGTGTTGAAAAAACTCAATAAAGTATGGGAAAATATGTATAATGAAAATGGAATACTTGTATAAGAACAATTTGGATCAGTATCCCTGGACCAGAATTAAACAGATGAGGAAACAGAGAGTCGACTGGCAACCCAGCCCCCCAGGCTCTTATGGTGTCGGATGCGAGAGCCTATCCTTAAGTAAGGAATCAGGCCTTACTGGAGACATTCAAGCAAAGATTGGACGACTACTTTTCCAGAACAGAAGGGAAACTCATGCATCAAAAAAGGTGCCTAATAATGTACCAAAAGAATATGGCTGCACAAATTCTAGAATCTAATCAGATAAAACATTTTAAGGAATTTCTTGGAACCTACAGTAACTTTATAGAAACCTGCTTTTTGGACTGTGTTAAAGACTTTACAAGAAAAGAAGTAAAACCTGAAGAGACCACCTGTTCAGAACAGTGTTTACAGAAGCATTTAAAAATGACTCAACAAATATCTGTGAGATTTCAGGAATATCGTATTCAGCAGAATGAAGCCCTGGCTGCCAAAATCGGACTCCTTGGCCAGCCATGGTAGAGAAGTCCTGAGGGATGGGCTTTAGATGAGAGACTGCCAACAGCTGTTGCAGTGGAAATGAGGATCCGCCTGACAGAAGCCCCTGAAGGTGGTAGCCACCATGTTAAACCTGGCAAATGGAAACCGCTGGAGAAACTGTTAAAGACTGGCAAATGGAAGCCACTGGAGAAACAACATTAATATACACAGGAAGAGTCAAAATAGAAGGTCTTATTGTTCAATGAAGATAATAAGATGCAACACTTGTTGAGGCCTTAAGATTCAGCAGATTGGTCACTTGATTAGAAAAATAAACCATTGTTTCTTCAATAGTGACTGCTAATTTTAAAGCAAAATATGTGTTCAATCATACATGAGATAGAAAAAAATTTACTACTAAAAATAAAATAAATGAAAATCACTGGAAAAAAAAAGATGAGGAAACAAAAAGTGGGTAGGTGAGCAGGGCAAGGAAAGTGGTACTAAGTTCCTAGTGGGCGGAAGGGGAGGTCAAGTGGATAATTTGAAAAACAAAGGCTAAATATGGTTGCTTGACAAACTTGAACGGCAATCATTGTACCATTTAAAGCAGGACTTTTCCCTCTTGAATTCCTACAAAAGATAAAATCAAACAAAATACAGTGTTTGTATCAAAAACACACAAACGAATCCACAAGGAAGCAAAGAAAATTAGAATATTAAAAATAAAATGACAACAGTAAAGCCAAGCATAACAGTTGTGGCAGCAAGTGGAAAGAGGATAAACTTGTTACTCCTTACAAACTGAGTACTCCACATAGGGAATGGTATCTCCTTACCAAAAGGAGCTACTACCAGATTTGATACCAAACAAATACAGCTTAAAAAAAAAATACCTAAGAGAGAATTTAGAATGTTTAATAGTAAAAGAATAAATATTAATATAGTATGAAAACAATAACAAAAAACAGTGTTGGTGTATTAATATCATACAAAGGAGAGTTGAAACCTAAATCCTTAAAATGAGGTCAAAGAAAGATTTTATATTCATCAGTGGCACAGTTAAATTACAATAATCATATATACATTATGAGCCAAAGAACAAGATATGTGTTATATAAAGAAAAATAAAAGAACTGCAAAGGAAATGAAGAAATGCAGAAAGTAAGGAAATGTGTTTTATATCCATCAGTTCAATAGATTAAATAGACAAAATAAGATTTGAATACTTTCCTGTTAATGGAACATATATTAATTCTTTCATTTAAAATAAAGCTTACATTGATCTTTATTGCATACAGTTTTTATCTGAGATATCTAAAATAGTCATATTAATAGAAACAGAAAGTAGAATAGAGGTTACCAGGAACTTGGGGGTGAGACAGAGGAGAGAATGAGGAGTTATTTCTTTTATGGGACCATAGTTTCAGTTTTGGAAAGTGAAAAAGTTTAGGAAAAAGTTTAGTGGTGATGACCGCACAGCAATAAGAATGCACTTAGTGCCTCTAAATTGTGCATTTAAAAAATAATTAAGATGTCAGATTTTATATGATTTTTAATAAAAATATACTTTTATTTATTTTTAATTGAAGTATAATTGAAATATAATATTAGTTTCAGGTATACAGCATAGTGATTCAGTATTTTTATAGATTTTACTCCTTCTACCATTATCATAAAATAACAGTTATATTTCTCTGTGTCATACAATATATCCTTGTTGATTATTCATTTTATACATAGTAGATTATTTCTTTTAATCCCATTCCCCTATCTTGCCACTCCCCCCTTCCTTATCACCACTGGCAACTAAACAAAAGTATATTTGTTTTCTGTGTCTGAGAGTCTGTTTCTGTTTATATTCATTAATTAGTTTTATTTTTTAGAGTCTACATATAAGTAATAACATACATAACATATATAACAGTATTTTTTTCTCTCTCTGACTTACCTCACTAAGAATAATAACCTCTATATCCATCCGTGTTGTTTCAAATGTCAGAATTTCTTTCTTTTTTATGGCTGAGTAGCATTCCAGTAGTATTCCAGGTGTGTGTGTGTGTGTGTGTGTGTGTCTGTGCATGCACGCATGCACACACATATATGTGTGTATACCACGTCTCCTTTATCTGTGCATCTATTGACAGACACTTAGGTTGTTTCCATATCTTACATTGTAAATAATGCTGCTGTGAACATTGAGGTGTATGTATCTTTTGAATTAATATTTTCAGTTTTCTTTGGATATATACCCAGGAGTGGAATTGCTGGATCATATGATAGTTCTATTTTTAGTTTTTTGAGGAACCTCCATTCTGTTTTCACAGTAGGTGCACCAATTTATGTTCCTATCAACAATGTACTAGGGTCCTCTTTTCTCCATGTCCTCACCATAATTTGTTGTTTGTAGACTCTTTGTGGAGAAGGAAATGGCAATCAACTCCAGTATTCTTGCCTGGGAAATCCCAAGGACAGAGAAGCCTGGTGGGCTACAATCCATGGGATTGCAAGGGTCTGACATGACTGAAGCAACTTAGCACGGCACAGACTCTTTGACATTAGCCATTCTGACAGGAGTGAGGTGACATGTCTCATTACGGTTTTGACTTGCACTCTTCTGGTGATTAACAGTGTTGAGCTTACTGACCATCTGTATATCTTTTTTGGAAAAATATCTACTCAGGTCTTATGCTCATTTTTAAATCAGTTTCTTCTTTTTTAACATTGAGCTATATGAACTATTTATATATTTTAGATATTAAGCTCTTATCAGTCATATCATTTGCAAATATTTTCTCCCATTCAGTAGGCTGTCTTTTATTTTATCAACGGTTTCCTTTTCTGTGCAGAATCTTTTAAGTTTAATTAGGTCCCATTTATTTAGTTTTGCTTTTGTTTCTTCTGCCTTGGGAGACAGACCCCAAACAATATTTCTACAATTTGTGTTAGCGTGCTCTGCCTATGTTCTCTTCTAGAATTTTTGTTTGTTTGTTTTAGGTCTTACATTTAGGTCTTTAATGCATTTTAAGCTGATTTTTGTATACAGTGTTAGTGAATGATCTAATTTCATTTTTTTACAAGTAGCTATCCAGTTTTCCTAGCATCATTTATTGAAAAGACTATCCTTCCTCTCCACTGTAAATTCTTGTCTTCTCTGTCATAATGAGTTGACCATAAGTGCGTTAGTCCATTTCTGAGCCCTTACTTCTGCTCCATTGACCTGTGTGTCTGTCTTGGTGCCACTGCCGTGCTATTTTGAGTAGCTTGAAGAATAGTCTGCAGTCAGGGAGCTTGAAACCTTCATTCTTTTCTCAAGATTGTTCAGTCTTTTGTGGTTCCATATACATTTTAGAACTATTTATTCTAGTTGTGGGGGATATGTCGTGGGTATTTTGAAAGGGATTGCATTGACTCAGTGTATTGCTTTGAGTAGTATGGAAATATTAACAATATTAATTCTTCCAATCTATGAACATGGGATATCTTTCCATTTCTTTGTATCATCTTCAATTTCCTCCTTCAGTATTTAATAGTTTCCAGAGTTATAGGTCTTTCACTTCCTTGGTTAAGTTTATTCCTAGGTATTTTATTCTAAAAATTTGAAGAGGCAGGAATACTCCCAAATTCATTCTGTAAGGTTACCATTACCCTGATACCAAAACCAAAAACACTACAAAAAAAAAAAAAAGAGAGAAAATTACAGGCCAATATCCCTGATAAATATAAATTTTAAATGCTCAATAACATATTAACAAATAAATTTTAACAATAGCTTAAAAAGATCATATACCATGATCAAGGGCATCCCTTGTGGCTTAGACAGTAAAGCGTCTACCTACAATGCAGGAGACCCAGGTTCAATCCCTGGGTTGGGAAGTTCCCCTGGAGAAGGAAACGGCAACCCACTCCAGTATTCTTGCCTGGAGAATCCCATGAACGGAGGAGCCTGGTAGGCTACAGACCATGGGGTTGCAAAGAGTCAAACACGACTGAGCAACTTCACTTCACTTCACTTCACCATGATCAAGGGAGATACAGTCCAGAAATGCAAGGATGGTTGAATATCCACAAATCAATCAATGTGATACACTGTATTAACAAAAGGAAGGAAAAAAGCACATGAGCATTTTAATAGATGCAGAGAAAGAACTTGACAAAATCTTTTTGTCAAGTCTTTTAAAAATCCATTTCTGACAAAAACTCTTATCAGAGTTGGTGTAGAGGGAACATATCCCAACATAATAAAGGCCATTTATGACAAACCCATACCCAACATCATATTCAGTGATGAAGTGCTGAAAAATTTTCCTCTAAGACCAGAAACAACACACCAAGATGCCCACTCTTGCAACTTCTATTTACAATAGTCTTGTAAGTTCTAGCCACCACAAGCAGATAAGAAAAAGAAATTTTAAAACAACAAAAATTGGAAGAAAAAAAGTAGAACTCACTATTTTCAGGTGGTATGATAGTAAATATAGAAAGAGAGAAGGAGAAAAGGAGAAAAGAGAAGCAAAGGAGAAAAGGAAAGATATAAGCATCTGAATGCAGAGTTCCAAAGAATAGCAAGGAGAGATAAGAAAGCCTTCCTCAGCGATCAATGCAAAGAAGTAGAGGAAAACAACAAAATGGGAAAGACTAGAGAACTCTTCAAGAATATTAGAGCTACCAAGGGAACATTTCATGCAAAGATGGGCTCAATAAAGGACAGAAATGGTAAGGCCTAACAGAAGCAGAAGATATTAAGAAGTAGCAAGAATACACAGAAGAACTGTACAAGAAAGATCTTCATGACCAAGACAATCACGATGGTGTGATCACTCACCTAGAGTCAGACATCGGGAATGTGAAGTCAAGTGGGCCTTAGAAAGCATCACTACAAAAAAAGCTAGTGGACGTGATGGACTTCTAGTTGAGCTCTTTCAAATCCTGAAAGATAATGCTATGAAAGTGCTGCACTCAATATGCCAGCAAATTTGGAAAACTCAGCAGTGGTCACAGGACTGGAAAAGGTCAGTTTTCATTCCAATCTCAAAGAAAGGCAATGCCAAAGAATGCTCAAACTACCACACAATTGCACTCATCTCACATGCTAGTAAAGTAATACTCAAAA